>VNJU01000680.1:0-253730 GCA_008042675.1 Drosophila seguyi
CATGTGTCCCAAAGGTCACATCGCCCAATAATAGCAATAATAGCAGCAGTGCCAGTACAACGCCGCAGCAACAACATCTCCAGCAGCAGCAGCAGCAGCAACATCACATGCAAAGCGGCAACAATAGTGGCTCTAATCTCAGCACCGACGATGAGTCCATGTCCGAGGATGAATTCGGTTTAGAAATCGATGATAATGGAGGTAAGTCATACATAACCAACATTTATAATATTATTTTTCCTCCAATGCCGTGTGAATTGATATGGCAAGCTGTATTTGGCCATATTCTTGTTGTTGCTGGAAAAGTGCCAAGAGTTGTATTAAAAACTAGATCAAAAGGAGAAAGGCAATACACTTTAAGGATATAAAGTGAATAATAAACAAACAAAACTACATGGAAACATCAACGAAATCTACGACAAAAACAATCTAAATAAGACTTTGATAAACATAGTAAAGGAAGCGATATAAATTATACAAAAAATTCGTCCATATACCAAATAAAAAAAACAACTACGTAAAAATAATGCAAGAACTTTTAAAAATATTGAAAAGTAAAATATAATAACAAAATAAAAGAAAAAAATATATGAAAAAACATATAACAATTAAAAATCCTACGTAAAATTTGGTGGTAATAAAAAAGTAAAAACAAAAAAAGAGTAAAATAAATTAACAAACTTAAAAAGCAAGAAATAAAACAAATACAATTTAATACCTACCGGATACTACAAAAAAACCATAACAAAAAAATACAAATCCTCTAAAACAACATCTTCAGACTTAGATAGAATTATAAAATTATAAATTTTAAAGTTATTGTGATAATGTATAATATATATAAATAAATTAAAACTTTTCTTTTTTATTTTAAAAATTTTAGCCATATTTCAATTGTGATAGTGTTTGCCTTTCTTGGCCTAAAGAAATATATTTGTATAAACAAACCTACAAAATAATTGCAAAGCAATTAAAATGCAATAATTCTTTCACGCATTTCATGCTTAAAGTTTCTACTGATCTACTTTTGTATTACATATATTACATTTTTTTATTCAATTTAAATCGAATTAAACCTTGATATATTCACGAAACTTGTCATTACTTGGCGCGCCCGCCCCACCAGCGAATCCAGTCCGTCAGTCAGACATTCGGTCTTAAATCTTTGTGTGCCAAGTGCAATGCTAAGTTTAAATATGCACAGAGTATATACCCTGGGTCCCCCTATTCCCCTGTTAGCCTCGCGCAACACAGCTCCATGCTGTTCGGTCTGGCGTCGGATGCAGCCATAAAAATCCATTTGAAATGTCTATAAAAATGCAACTAACCTACTTTTGGAGGTTGTGTTTTAGTTTTTGTTTTGTTTAGTATCTGAGAATGACGATATTTAAATACTCTTTTGTTTCGGGGAACTTTAAAGCAGTAATACTTTGACCTAAAATGCTTAGGCACATATTTGCATAACTTTTATTTAAAATATATAATTATTAAATAAATTGTATTTGCATTAAAGAAAATTAATTTGTGTATTTTTGTAACCTATTTTAATTTCTACATTTTCGAAAGTCCTTTTTTAATATCCTACAATCTGTAATTGTCTTTAAACTAAAACACTCAAATAAATATGGGTTTAAATTTTTTTTATAATTTTTAATTAAGAAATTCTCGATGATATTTCAAATTGGTTATCACGAACATTTTTTTAATTCTACTCTAAAAGCAATAATTTCTAAAATATAAATTGTTTCCTCTTAATTTTAATTTTATTTTAAAGATAATCTTTATACTCTTAAACAAACAACCCCAAACAGTAAGGCAAAATGTAAATTAAGGCAAAAATTCACTCGATAAGTTTGTCGATGCGTGAATAGCAATTAAATGAGCAAACTAACTATGTGAGACAGAGGCCGGTCGACTAAATGTTGATGATGTATGACCAAACATTGCAAAATTCATGTAATGTTTTGTGTGTTTTTTTTTTTTTGTAAACAAGTTGAATTTTTGTTTTATTTCAATTTTTGGCGGCACGCATTTTGCTGAGTCAGTGCCAAAAGTCCGGTTTATTGACATTCAACAATGTCAAAACGCCTTCATTTGCGTACCAAGTGCCTTTGGTCACACTGCAGCAACCTTGTGGCGGAGAAAGCCCATAAAGTGCAGCTTACTTCTTCCCTTTTGCTTGTATGATTCGTCCCCAGAGTAAGAGAGAGAGACAAAATGGAGCAAGGTCACCGGCAGTGCATTAGAATTTGGGTCAAGCGCAAACGAATCGCTGTTGCGCTCGCTAGCTTGCGTTTTCTAATATTGGAGATTGGGCCCAAGGATGCGAGACTAAAACAAAAACAAAAACAAATGCAAAAAGCGAAATTGCATAGAAATTTGAAGGTCATTGTGTGCATCAGCCGCAGCGCTGCCCGGCGTCATAGTCGCCGACGCCGCTTCTCGTCGCGTTGCTTGTACTCGCCCCCTCTCTTTCGCTCTCTATGGCACACTCTCACTGGCTACATGGAAAAAAATAGGATTTTTTTGTTTTTAAATATTTAAAATATATATATATGGTAAATTATATTTATATAAATTTATATAAATTAGTCGTATGCTGTATGAATTTTAATGTAGGAGCTTTAAAACAATAAAATTAAAATTGTCTAGTTCCGTATTATGGTTTTAAACTAGAAAAATCAGTCCTTCTATCCAGTCCTTCTTCCAGTCCTTCCCATTTTTGTTTTTTGATTCTACAAAATTTTTAGGAACTTGTATTATTTTTATTAATCTTATAATTACTTAAAACTGTTGGTAGTGCCATTGCAAAATTATTCTGCGTTTAAATATAATTTACAATTTTTTTAGTTTTTGTTGTTGTTTTTGTTTAATACAAACAAAAAGTTTTACATAACATAATTTTTTTATAGAATTAAATATTTCTTTAAATATATTCTTTAATTAAAAACCATTTTGTGAAGGAAACAAGTATTTCCATATTGGTGGAAATCATTAGAAAAACCATAATTTACCTTTGTTTTTCTCCGTGCAGCTGTTGTGGCGGCTACTTTTGTTGCTGCTGCTGTTGCGACTGTTCTGCCTCAGTTGGTTTTATTTGCCGCCGCCGCAACCGCCCGCAATGCCGGCTGACATTGACACAGATTGCACCGCAGTCGCAGTCGCAGTCGCAGCCGCAGTCGCCGCCGCACTCGTCGTGCGTCTATGCTCACCTCAAAGGATTTAAATGGGTCAAAGTCAGCTAGCAGCAGCTTGTTGCATTTTCAAAAAGTGCGCAAAAAGACAGCGCGAAATAGCAGCGACGAATTGGGGCATGACATTGACTATGCATATGGTGGCATATACCCGTAACTGTCGGCATGTATTATATATATATATTACACATACATAAATAACATATGCTATATGCGTTGGTTCTAGCGACGAATGCATTTTCAAGGTCTTGCAATTGGACCTCGAAGGCTGTTGTGCTGCTCTGTTCCAAGGACATTGCCGCCACTTGCCACCCGTTGAGTCCTTGGTTGTACTCAGGGTCATTCTATATGCAAATTATGTCTGCCACATCGTCTGACTTAAGCTGCAACCTTCCTTTTTGTATGTGTAGGATTGACTTTGAAAAAGGATTTGGGTGAAAAGCTGTGTTATTTCTTTTTGGTTTGACATTGGAAAATGTTTAAGGAATTAAAGAGCGCCAGGGAAAATATAGATTGACCTGGTTTAAGCTGGTTCGAAATGGTCTTTAAGCCCTTAAAGAGGTCAGAAGAATGTGTTTAAATTTAATTAAAATTGCATTAGTTACAGGGCATGGAAACTAAACAATTATAAATTAAATTAAAGAAGAAAGATTTAAACAAGTCAAGAATTTAGGAACTTTAAATTCAATTAAAGAAAATAGTTATAAACAGGTAATTATATAGGGGTTGAAATTAAGAAATTTTACAAATTATTAATTAATATTCTGCAGTATAACTTTGAAATTTCCATTGCAAATTCTTTATTCTTAAGTATATATATTTAAATGTCTCAAAACCTTAGATACTAATAAAATATATACATACAATAGTATATATTTTATTTAATTCTTATTTATCGATTTCTATTATTTAGTATATTTCTCTCCCCTCAAATTAAATGAATTAGCCAAGAACCTAGTTCGAAACTATATCTTGAGCAATTCCCTTTAATTTATGCCTGGCCTAATGGCCAATTGTCTGGTCTTTGAAATAATGCTTACAGCAATTAGTTAACAATTAATCGAAGCAAATGGCAAAAAAAATCCCTCACATTCTATCCTCCACATTGGTCGTTCACACCTGCATTAATTTCGATGTCTTTCTCACGATTTTCCATTGGCAAACCGCAAATTGGTAATTGAACCCAATAACTAAACACACGCACACATTGAATAGGGTTTAGTCAAGCGATCAGAAAACAGAAATCTTGTAAATGCAATCAAGGATGGAGCATTGAAAAACTCTACCTACGAATGAATAAAATATCAAGTTTAATTTGGTCACCCTGAATGTAAAGAGTTAATGGCAAAATCCAAACCAAGGTATTCAATTGTAGCAACTGAACAATAGTAATTAGAACCCAGGTAGGTAATCGGAAAGGTGTAGGTTGCAGGTTTCATTTGTTTTGTTTGCAAATTGTTTAACTAAATAAGCATAGTAATTGGTTTTATTAAAGGAATGTTTTCTTTTCACTGCATCTTGGGGAATTCTGAATCGAGTAATTAAGGTTTTTGTTTCAAGTTTCAAATGGATCGATGAACCCTTCAGGGTTTCACATTGAAAACGGGGAATAATATAATGCATATTGTGTTGTCCGAGGGTGAGGGTCTATAGGTTTTCCATATACAAATATTTCTCAAGGTGTACAATATATTATTATATATTAATTCATTTAATATATACAGCATTTTCTAGGCGTGAAAAATGTTTAGTTTAACAAATAGCTTATAGTGTGTTTTGCTATATTAAAATTCGAGTAGAAATCATTTTAAGACCTTGCTGAATTTAAAATAAATAAATAATGTCATTTATTTATATTCATATATTCATTCATAAATATTTTGCTTTACAAGGAATGGACTCAAAATACAAGAAAATACTATAAAAGTTGAATTAGTCTTTAAATATGCAATTTAGTTAATATTTGTATATTTTTATTATATAAATATAATATACAAATATTTGTTATTAGATAATAGATCGATTTTTTGTATTAATTTTATTCTGTTCATTTATTTGTATTTGTATTCATTTTGTGTATTTATTTACATGTATTTTGTATTAATTTTGTTGTATTCATTTTTTCCCGATGATGTAAATGGAAAAATGTTTTCGTATTTTATTTTCTCTTTCTGTCTGCATCCCCTCTGTCTCTCTAATGTTGTTATTGCTTTGACCATTTTATTGTTGTTAACCTTAAGCTCGAAAAAAAGGCCATTTGCCATTGAGAAGTGACTCTCTGTCTGTCTAGCAATGTCTGGGCGTCTGTCTCCTATGGAGATATATACGATGTCTGCTATATATAGTATATAATATTACAAAGTATATGGATGCAGTCACTCCCCTTAACCCGCCAAAAGCCATACCGGGGTTGGAAAAGTGTGCTAATGGGTCGCCATGTTGACCCTGTGCCACATTCGACGCCGGCAGCGCTGCTTGCACTAATTTTGCAATGCCAAATGTGGGGTTTGGGTGGGATTTTTGTGCAGCGGCAGATGCAATCAGTAGTGGAGAAGAGAGAGAGAGAGCGCGGGAGAGAGAGAGAATGCGCATTGATTTTTCCTTTTTGCGCTGCACAATTCTCATTTTCTCTGGCCATCTTTGTTGCTCATTTTGAGTGCATCATCTCCCGCTCTCTCCTCTGAATTGCACCCTGACCTACTTACATTGCATTTTGCATTCTATTTGTTCTTCTTTGTTTTTGGTTTATTTTTTTTTATTGTCAGTGGTTTTTTGAGGGTTTTCTGCTTTTAATTGAATTGATTGAGGATTTAATTGATTTTTTATTTAAATGTTTGATTTGATATATGTATTTTATGATATATGTATTATTGGTGTTATTTATTAATTTTTTATTTTATCTAAGATTTTGTAAGTGTTTGTTTACTAAGTTTAAATATTTGATTTCTAAACACTATTTTCGAAAAGTTTTAATGCGCTTTCTTAAAAGCGTATTATTTCATTAAATTATAACCAATTTTTTTTTATAAAATTGTTTGTTCAATGAGTTTTTATCTGTGGTTTATGTAAGTAGATTTTATTTATTGTCATCATTCGGTTATTTATTGCTTTATTTGCTAACAACGTAACTCGTTCGTTTCGCTTCGTTTTTTTTATTTTTTTATGGGTTCTACCTTTTTTCTGCGGGCAATTGCGCTTTTACATTTACCAAGAGTGTGGGCATTGCATAGTACTCACTACAGCTACTTTCTTATCTTTGCTTATCGCTGCGTATACGTAATGTCGACGTATTTTCATTACGTATACGTCATGTGCGAGCTTCAGTGATTGGAATGGTGGTATTATCAATAAACAATTAAGCGTCGGAAAAGAGTAAAGAGAATACTTAACCCAAATTTTAACAATTTACAGTTCCTTAGCCTTGATAGAATTATTTCTTAAACAATCCAATCGTTAACAATAAATGTTTAAGTGACTATTGATAATTTGATTAAATAAAAAATGTATGCTGTATTCGAGATTTGAGGAGAATTAATATTTTAATTTAACAAATATTTTACTAATTAAAGAAATAAAAAAATAAATTTAAATTTAAAATAATATTTTAATTTTTTGCCAAAATCAACAATATTGTTAAAATGAGCAATGATTCGTCTTAGAAGTTACAAACATTTTTAAGAATATATTGTTTAATCTTAATTGAATCCTTATCCCTTTTATTCTCTTTTTTTGTCTCCATTTCCCATTCAGTCTCTGTTCGGGCGTTGACAGCGCATTCAGAAATCGTCAAAGTTGAACCATTTTTGTTTTTAATCTTCCAGTCACAAATACAAGCGCAAATACATAGTTTATTCTCAACAGAAGAAAAAAACAAACAAAAAAAGCAAAAAAGAAAACTTAAATTTTGCTTTGCACCAGGCGGCGGGCACTCACACACACATATGCATTCGCATTCGCACTTCTCTCGGGGCTTACGCACACAGAAGCACACGCGTTGATAAAGTACCCGCATACTAGTGCGAATTCCAAAGCTTTTGCTGCCGGTTGCCGGGCAAGCTTTTGCAGTTTGCACATGTGTGAGTGTGCATAGTTGAGTGGCGCCAACTGCAAATACACACAAAAACAAGAAACACAGGGGAAAAAGTGCGAAGAAAACGGAAACCTAAACGATCCTCGAAATACAGCAACGAAATACAAGAAGATACAAAGATACAGATATAGAGGCAGAAACTTGAAAAGCTTTTGCGGAACGGCATGCAAGGCGCAATGCAAACTAAAAAAAAGAAGAAAAAGACGAAATTATAAAAAACACATGTGAGCTTTTTGGCTACAAAGCTCAAACGACTAAAAACACACAACAAATAAAGAGGGGAAATAATAAAAAAAAATATACTTAATTATTTCTAATTGTAGCTGCTCGAAAATATTAGTACTTATTTTATTTTAAACGTTGAATTATTAAGAAAAATCACATTTTCATTTATTTTATTAAATTACATAAAAGCGTTAAATTGTAAAATAAGCTAATTTATAAGTATTTTATTTACTTTATTTTTTTTAGTTAAATAGGCCAACAAAACGCACTTTAGTGATAAGCTTGCTTGCAAAAAGTGTACGAAAAGTGCAAAAAACACTGACGAACCGTATCAGTCTTTGCCTTATCTCAGAATTGTATTTTTGTTGTTCTTTTCCTTCATTATTTTCTTGAAATAAAGAAATGTAATCCACCTTAGTGCAATTTCTGTTGACACTTCCCTCTTTTGCGTTGTTGCATATATTTTTTATTTGCATTTTTATTTACTGTCTGTACATTGTATTTTTTTGTTCAGTTGAAATTGTTGCGGCAGGTCTTGGTTTTTATTTTTTTGGGCTTGCGTTTGCTTGAATGATTTTTACTTGGGTTTTGGGTTTTTACTCCCTCGGGTAAATTAAAAAAAAAATACGGACAATGAAGTTATTTATGCGGCAATTATGCTTATTTATGATTTTTGTCTTTGTAAATTTTAAATGCTTTCAAATGCTGTAATTGCTTTGAGGGGGAAGCTTATTACTTAAGAGTTTAAAAGCCTGGAAAAACATAAAAAGCAAATAAGTCGCTGTGCTTAAAGTATTATTTTTAATTAAAATTATGAACAGTAAATAAGTACCTAAGAGCAGGTCATTTTGATTAAATTTATATTAATTTTTATAAATATAAATAAAATTATCTTTATTAAAAGGTAGTTTCGGTTTAATTTAAAGTTGTTCTTATTTTATAAGAAATTATTACTTATAGATGACTTAAATTTATTTAATTTTTAAATATATTATGAAAAATGTATAAATAAACCTGTTTCTTCATCTAATATTCCCTCTAATCCACCGTTTACGTAAATTTTCAAACATTTAGCTCAAATCACGTGATTCAATAAAAAATACAAATAGTCCATCCAAGGTCTTTAATTTATTATAAAATATTTAATGAACACGTTCAGCCAGACAAAAAATTACCCTACAACATTTCGTAATCGGAAAGACCTTTAAACAAATATAAAAATATATAAATTGTTACAGCAAATAATATGAAATAATTTACACCTTGGCTATAGCTCTTTGGCTTGCCATATGATGTAACCATTTTTCTTGGGCTCTCATTGTTGTTATTATTGTTGTTGTTGCTTGTCACTCTTCTCATATTTAAATAAACAAGAAATATGTTTTTGGGAGGTGTCTGTGTGTGTGTGTTGCGTTTTATTTATTTTTATAATTTGCTTACAATTCGTGTTTTGGGGCTTATCTGATACGAAGAAAAAAAAAAGAAAACAGAAATAAAGAAAACCCGAGGAAGGAACGAGGCAAGACGAAGCTTTTCGGCAACTGCTTGTGTGTTTGTGTGTGTGAGTCGTAGTCGCAGCCGATGTGTTGATATAGCTTTAGCTTTTGATAGCTGCTGACCCACTTTGACTATTTGCATGGCCTACTGCACTTGGCCAAGTTTTTGTCTCGCTTTCGCACTCACACATCACCGAAAATGCGAACGTGTGCCAGAGCGAGAAAGAGCGCCTTAGATTTGGAAAAATATTAAGGTGGCAGCGATATGAACACTAATAATTGCGGTCAAATATTTATGTCTACCTTAAATATGTTTATTTATTGTATTTTAAAGAAATATAACATGCATTTAAGCCTCTAAAATACATTTAAGATACTTTTTTTATCCTATTCAAATTTCTTTGTGAAAAAAAATATAAATCATTTTATAATAATTATATTATTTATTAAAATTAAGGTTAAAGCTAACTTTGAATTATTTTTAAATACAAAAACATAAAAACTGTATCTAATTCTTAGTAAAATATTTGAAGAACTTGGAATTTCCTTTTGTGGAATATATTGCGTATACGTAATTTGAACATAGATAATCAGTTATTCCTTCTTTCTATTTAAATAAACAAATTAGTTTATTTACAAATAAATATATTACGTATACGCAATATAAATATGTGATAGGTAATAATTTTTTCTAGTTTAAGTCAAATTAAAGGACTAAATTGAGAATACAGAATTATAATACCCTGTAAGGGTCTAATAACTAAATTACATAAAAATAAATTAAAGTCTTGTCTTCTTTTTAGCCAAATATTTATCTTTAAAGAAGAAGAAGCGCTGTTTAGTCATATATATTACGTATACGCATAGCTATACCTAGGGTTGCTAGGTAATTATTTCTTCTAGCTGATTTAAAAAAACCCATACATTTACTAATAAAAAATATATAAATCATAAAACTTTTAAACATTTCTAAAACTTTTTATACGTTTTCGCCATTTTAAAATAAATAATAAAAATACCAAGTATTGCTACTATTATTCTCACCGCAACTGTAGTGTAATTTATATATAGAAATTTTAATAAATTACTCATACGCATTTTGCATATCGCCGACCGTCTGACATTTTGTCGCAATAATTAGTTGGGAAATTTAGATCATGGCAGCCATATAACATTGTAATAATAATTACAGCTAGGCAAACAGTGGAAACCATAACAATAAGCAGACATTGAAACCGTTTTTCCAACCCTCCCTCTCTCCCTATGTTTTGTATTATTATCCATTTATATATTGCTTTTCACGTGAACTTGCATAATACCCTGCCAACTATTAGTGTGCGTTTGTGAGTGGTGACTACTGTACAGGCAATAAAGACAAAACAATTGCGTAAAGTTTCTTTTTTATTTTTTTTGTTGGCTTCTTGTGCGTTTATTTTCGAAATACATTTTAATTTCGTTTTTGGATTTTGTAAATTAATTTTTGTTTGGATTTTTTTTTTGGCAGTCAATTTTTATATGGTGTAAATTGATTAATTGTACATAAATGATGGGGAAATATATACAATTTTGAATCTGGGAAAACCTTACACTTTTATTTTCTGATATTTTAACATTTTGGAATGTTAAACATAAAATGGACAGTATTTTCTCCCCTTAAAGAAGGTTATCTTACCTTAAAAAATGTAGAAAAACACAAATGATTAGAGTTCAAAATTCATCTTTAGTAATTGCATAAATTCTTGGCTTAGTCGTAAGGGCATACAACCCTTCACTTGGCTAAATAAATTAATTAGTTTCGAAACCGTTTAACTTAAACCCAAAGAGCTGTTGACACCATCTCTTATTGTCATTCGTCATTCCGTTCCATTGTCAACTTGCATATTTGTTTGTCCTTCACTTGAATTAACATTGCAATGCACAAAAACATGAAAATAAAAAAAGAAGCAATTCAATGGTTGGCTGTTGGTTTTATGACATACAACAAAGCGCAGAAAAAAAATTATTAACAAATGAAATTGAAATTGAAAATGAAAATGAAAACCTTAAGCGTAAATTTAGAGTCTCTGAGCTGAGGCATTTAATTGCAACAAAACTCGATCTCAAAGGACACATTTCGTTGCATTTTTGATTTTTCTGTTTAGGGTTTTTGGTTTCGGTTGGCCGTTATTTTTTATTTTTTTTTTTGACCCTCCCCACTTGTAAACTGGGTCAATGCAATTTGGGTCACCTAGATTTGATTACCAAACCAGCCAAGAGTCGTCGGCGTCATCGGTTCAAGCCGAGTGCCCCTCTCTCTCTCTCGCCGGTCTCTCTATCTCTCTCTCTACATTTGTACATAAAAAATACATATATATAAAAGGTATATAAGAATCTAGTACATGGCTACAGCTGCGTGTGACTGATGGGTGGCAAAATGGGCTCTCTGTGGGTGGTGCATATATATGTATATACCATTATTCCATACCCTACATATGTTTTTATATCCCTCTGAATCAGATTCCATTCCTCTCAATGGCTGGACTTAAGGGAAAATGGATGAAAATGTTTGTGGCTAAATGCAGGGTTTGGGGGGGAAATGTAAAGATGAATCGACAAATGGCGGAAAAGTGCCAGGAAAAAGATAACACTTCGATTAGGGGAGGTAGAAGAGCCAAGAATGGTTAAAAAAAATTCTGTGTCAATAAAATGGTGGAATGGTTTCATAGGAAAGGAAAACTAAACAATTGAATATTGAAAATAACAAAATAAAAAGATTGAAAGGAAAGAAGGAATTTATGAAATGTTTAACCAATAAATTAAAATGTAATTATATTGCTAAAGAGGCTTACTATTTTTATTAGTGATAATATAAAAAAATAATATATTCCCTAAAAAAGTACACTAAAATAAGTATTTCTTATATAGAAACCCCAAAAAATTTAAGATACTTTACAACAAATTTAAAGAAAAAAGAAATGCAAGTCTTAGCCAAAACATATGTTTAATATTTATACTTATAGTTAACAAAAGATACAAATTGATCGATCTGCAAAAAAATTTGTTCAACCTATCCCAACCTGACACAATAAACTCACTCCATAAAACCCGAAATAGGTCACATTCAGTACTCACTTCCAGCACATGCCAAAAATCCAAGTCGAAATCCAACCATATGGCGATAAATACAATGGGACTTTCCCTTACAAAAAAAAGAAGAAAAACAAAAAAAAAAAGAAACACCAAAGGAAATCGGACGAATGACGAACCGAATCGATGAAAAAACGTAACGTAAATTGATGAAATCGATTGGAAAAACGTATATAGCAACAAAATATACCCAAAATATATTTCAAAATACAAAACGAAACAAAAACCGAAAGTGCGTGCGATGAATAAGCTAAATTGCGCAAATGATCGTGAATGCTTCACACTGATGATTGTTTCATTTTTTTTTTTAATATACTCTTTAAGAAGGGTATTTTAACTATTTTTAAGCTTTGCTATTTTTAGCAAATCTAAAAGTAATTTACCTGAAAACTAAAGAGTATTTAAAACATGTTCTTTGCATTTTCTTAAATAATATAACTAATTTTGTTGATAGGTTTTAATATTAATTTACTATTTACTTTTCTTCTTATTGATAACTTATGATAAATGAAAAAATTATCTCACATATAAAGTTGTTTTCGGCGTTTAATAAAAAAATAATTTATTAAAATTTATTTTAATTTGGTTGATAGTTTTTAGTCACATTTAATTATTTACAATTTTCTCTATTGATCTAAGTAATATTTAAAATATTAAAAATTACCTTACACATCAAACTTATAGCATACTTTTAATTAATTTTAATCTTAACTAAATATCCATAATAAATTTACCAAGTGAGTACACTCACATAGTATTTATGAAAGTGTATTAAAATATTTCCGTTAAAAGCATTCCCTTCTAGTTCCTTTTTTTGTTTCCCCCTTACGCACAAAACAATAAAAAAAAAGCTTCCAAAAATATCAGCAGTTGCCAGGAAAAGAGATGGTGACTGTTTGAGAGATAGAGATAGAAAGAGAGTGAGTGGGGGAACTGAAGCATAATAACAAAGTGCGTGAGCTTTTTTTTAGGTTTCGTTTTTGTGGCATTTTCAGCATTTTTTGTTGGGTTAGGTTCAATATTGAATAGTTTTTGTTGTATTTTTTTTTGTGGAAGCTTTAGTGCGTGTGAGGCGTGAATTGTTATTGCGTGTGCTTTTTTTTATATTTAAGTTTGTGTGTTTGTGTGTAAGGCAGTGAAGCGTTTTTTTTTGTTGTGTGGGAATCTCTGGTGGTTTTGGGTTTTTTTTTGCTTTTGTTTTTCTGTGTATTAAAAACTAAAGCTCCATGAGACGTCTCTCCCTCTCTCTCGCTCGCTCCCTCTGTGTTTCCTCACGCACACAGTCGTGTAACATGCTCCTCTTTACGCGTTTTCATTTTCATTATTTCTGTTTTTTTTTTTGTTTCTGTGTCGATTGCGTTGTTGAATATTTCCACTTTGTTTATATAATTTTAATCAAAAAAAAAAAAAAAAAAAAAAAAATAAGAACGAAGAATTTATACCCTAAAAGAACATAGTAAAAGGACTTTATATATAATTTTAGATAAACCTTAATTTATGTAAATAAAAAAATTAACAAAAAAAAAAACTAATTTTAAATAAATCAAAGATATAAATAAATATATTACAGTCTTAAAAGTAAATATATTATTATAATAAACATTTTTGGAAATATTGCGCTGGTAGTGTTCTTCAAAGCTCAAAATTACATAAGATATATAATTGAGTCTTAAAAAATACATAAAATATTATAGAACAAAATAAATTCTTATATTATAATATATTTTAAAATCAATGAGAAAATCCCTCTTTGCAATATTGACGGACACACTGACAAGACGGACACTAAATTTCATATACTACAGAGCTTCTTGAGATTATAGTACTCTTCAAAAGGGTATACAAATACGTGCGGGTGTCTGTGTGCGTATGTTTGTACGTAAAGAGCTTGAACGTTTTCAGAAAAAGTAGGTTAGTAGGTCACCATATCTAACAACGAGGCGACGCGACAGCGCTGCAGCTGCGACGCCAGCGACGTTGATGTCGAAGTCGATGCCGACGTCTTTTTGACAGCAGCCAGACGAAGCAAAATTTGTATTTTATAAATGTTCATACACACAAACGTATTTATACATTTTCAGCTTCTTCATCTGATTTTCTTCTTCTTTTTGGTGGCTTCTTTCCATTTGTGTTTTCTTGTGTCTGCTGTTGGTTTCGCCTTTCCTTTGGGTTTTATTTTGTTTAGTTAAAAAAAAAAAACTTGTCTCTGTTCTTTTTTCCAAAACACCATTAAAAATAGTTTTGGCATTTTAATCGCCGCCATTTCGTATTTGGCGGCTGGTTTTTGGGTGCTCTTAAGTAAATATTTATTTGTTTACTATTTGGATTGGCAGGATGAAACGGATTTTGGGCTTTTAAATCTGAAAATGTAACAGAAATGGGGGTCTTGAAGTTTTTGAAAAATTTTAACGGGTAAATAAAGCTTGCTTTGATTTTTTTGTGAAATTTTAAACATAGTTTTATTTCTGGAAAAAAGTAAAAATACATTTTTGAACATGTCAAAATCGAAGAGGAGTAGATTTTATATTTATTTATTACATTTGTAACTCAATATAAAATAAATCCCAAAAATCCATTTACTCTTTTCAATTTTAAATGAATCATAAATAATGCTTTATTATAAGGTAGGTTATGCATATTAGCGATTTTTGCGATTCATAAATCTGTTTTCGGCTTGCTCAGCATTGGAATCTCAACGATTTTGGTGTGCCAAAAACCCAAAAAACCGCACAGAAACACAGCAACAATGTTTATGAAAAACCGCAGCAGCAATAAAGAAAAAGCGAAGCAGCGAAGCACACACACACACATACACATCAAGCTATTCAAATGTGAATTAAAAACGTAAAATTGTTGTTTTGTTAATTATTGTTGTTTAAGGCTCAAGGTGGCCGCAGTCCAAATTCAACAACAATAATCAGAGAAAAATCCAACTCATGTCTGCCTAATTGGGCAGATTTTCCTTTTTGCCGCTGTCAAACAATTAACATTAAACATATACATAAATAATGTGCAGCTTGTCCGTCGCCTTATGCCATTTATTAACATTTTTTTTTTATAATAAATACAAAAAATATGCAGACAATGTACACAACACACAAGATATTAATAAAATATACACACAATATGTTCGATTCAAAGATAAAAGACCGATGTCTCTACACACCCAGCATGATGGTTTTAAATTTAGTTTATTTTTTTTTATTTTGCCCACCTTATTATGTATATTTATTGATTATAGTACTCGAATGAGCGGGTTGCTTAGAGTGGTCATAACTTATAGGATAAATAGGGTGATATATATATTTATTAGATCTGATATTTTCATATGGTAATACTTATTCATGAGTTAAACATTCGGTGAGCGTTGAAAAATATTTAAAATAGCTGGGTTTCATTGGCATAAATTACAAAAAGCCTTTTACAATAGCCACATTGAATTATATTTATCACATACATATGCAGATAGCATATTCAGGTTAAAAAGATCCTTTTTAAAATTTAAATTGATACTAGTGACATCTTTACATATGTAGATATACTTATATTCAAATGTCATCAAAAGTACCTTTTTGTTTTTCTTACAAAAAATATTGCCGTATGTTATTTAAATTAAAATCATTAAAAATTTATAAGATTTAATGGTTTCTAAATAAAAAAAAAATAAAATATCTACATGTACAAATTATTGGAAATTAATTGCTAGCATAAATTAAAAATCCAAAATATATTTTATAAAATTACTTAATTTAATTACAGAATAACGAAAAACCCGCCACAAAAATGCAAACTAAAATGGTATTTCTTTTTCAATTAGTCAAGTTTCCTTTTGACTGACCCAAATTGCAAACAGCTAGAAACAAGTCCTGTCCCACAGCGGCGGCTAGCCCCTCCTCTATAGGGGGCTTGCACCACCCGCCCTCTTCTAAAACTCCCCCCCAGCTCACCTCATTTCAGTCGCAGGCAAATGCAACTCATTTGTTTTCTACGCATCGGGCGGAGGCTTGAAGGACCCGAAACCCGGCCAGAAAAGCGTCGTCGTCTACACACACCCTCGCTTTGAAAGCGCGCAGTGCATTTCAAGCAGAGGAGAGGAGGAGAAAAAAAAAATGCAAACCCCCGACGCCAAGCAAAAAACCCCCCTGTTTTTTTTTTTGCTGGCTGCATTTGTTTTTGTGGCCTCGTGACCTAGTTTCGAGCTTCGTCAACTGCAACGACAGCAAGCAGAGGCGTCGGCTGGGAGGGGGCGGGCGTCGTTTTAAATGAATTGCAGTCTCTGTTTCTTTTTCGCTTTAGTTTTTGTTTCTTTCTGTTATTGTACTTTTTCCTTTTCATTTTTTTTTGCACAAACAAGTCAAAGAAGAATCAGAAGAACCACTAAATCGGTACCATAAAATCGAGCAAATCAACAACACACGATGCGATTTGCATTGAGAAATGCCAAAAGAAAAATAAAAATGCACTTTTTACAACCATCCGATTTTTTCAGTTTTCAGTTTATTGCAATTGAAATTCCAGTCGGGGATTAGTCAGCAATTAGCACGTGGTCAAGTCAGAAAAAAAAATAAAGGGAAGTAGGGGAACGTGATGAGACATGAATAAAACAAAGGGTATTTTATGCAATAAAGAAAAGGAAGCAAGGAAACGAAGCTTGAAAAGGGAAAGTAATTGCCAAATAATATAAATATAAAAAGGATTTCGAAATTTAAGATTCAAAACTTTTTCTTAGTTAACTTCCTAAAATAAGTGATAATAATAATAATATTATTTTTAAAAACGAACCCGTAAAACGTAATTCCAATTCAAAAAATTATTCAAATTCAATTCAATGTGTTATGATCGAATCCTATTAAAACATTTATCATAGAATAAGTAACTGTTGTTGTCATAAATTAACCCCATTTCTAATTTAACCCCATTCTACCCCCAAATAATGCTTAACAAAAAAAACTTCTTTTCATATTAACCTACTAAAATGATTGATTATAATAAATAAATAAATAAAGCATGGCAATCGAAAACCACAACGGGCCACACCTGTTCCACCGCACTTTTTGTGCGATTTGTGATGATATTCATTCCACATGACAGACAAGACTATAGACAGACGCGGCAGAGACGCTGACTTCGTCGTCGATCTACAAAAATAACAAAAAAGAAACAACATTCAGTTGACCTCATTACAAATATGCTATATAGTATATATAATAATAGCTAATGGAATGAACAAAGCGAATTAAAAAAAGAAAAAAAAAAGCAAATAAATTATTAAACATTGTATAATTTAAATGCGTTAATTAATTTAATTTACCCAAAGGGTTGAACAGAAGAGAGGGAGGGGTTGGAGGATAGGAGCAAATGGGCGCGGGTGTACAACGTGTGGTATGCGTAATTTATTGCGCATTGAAAAACTGCACGCTGACTAAATGTGTATTACGAGATTATTTTTTTATAAATTCCACTGAAAATATAAAATATTTGAAATCTATAATTTCAATATTATGTATAAAATATATTAAGTATACGTATACAATAGGTATGCATAGAAAATATTACGTATACGTACAAAATATTAAGTATACGCAGGGTATACATTAGAAAACATAAATTAAATACATTAAATTAATAACTTTAAAAAATAAAATTTAAATTAAATGTAAAAAAAAAATTATAAATTTCAACATTCATATTAAATGCATTTTTGAAGTGTATTGAATACACTTTTTATATATAGAAATACACAATTATACAAATCTACATTAAGCTGACCTCCTCCTCAAGCTTCGCCGGCTGCTACGTTGGCAGAGGCTGAGGCAGCGGCGTCATAGCAGTGGCTGAGGCAGCGACGAATTGCGGTCGAAACCGTCCCTGGGCGAATCTATCTGTATGTGTATCTGTGCCTCTGCTTCTGCTTGTACGCATCGGTGTGAGTGCTAGTGCTCGTGTGGCTCGTGCTTGTGTCTGTGCGGCATATGAAAAGTGTGTCAAGGTTTTTTGAATAATATTTTGTGCAGCGTTAACGCGACGTCAGCGCGGAGCAAAGAAAACGACGTCGCCACCTCCCCACCCTTTCCACATTGTGGTTTTTGTTTTTGCTACTCGTATAATTTTGATACCCTTTATGGAGGGGGAATTTAAAATTTTTATCCGAAGTTTACATTGCGATAAGGTATCTAAGACTATTACGTAATAGCGTTTAAAAATATTTTGCTAAGTTTTTTAACCTATGTAATCAATGATTTAAATAAATAAGGTGAAATGTTTACTCTACGGGTTTTTGTAATCAATTATTTAAGTAAAATTTAAAGTAAATTGAAATATTCCTTTCAGAATTTATATTGTTTCTTTAAATTTAAAATTTAGCTGAATGTCGGTGTTTATAATTTTTTGTATGTAAAAAAACTAACAGATTCCGTAGCATACATTATTGAGTAAGAATACAAAATTTTTTATGTAATTTTTGCCTGAACAAATTTATGTATTTTCTAGGATATAAGAGATCAAAAGCGAAAGGGTATATAGGCTACGGCTTTCTTCTGCATTCTCTTCCGCTCTTTATTGTTGCTGCTCTCGATTGTTGTTGCCTTTGTGGCTGGCAGTTTGTTGTAATCGCCGTTGTTGCTATGTTTGCTCTTTCCATTGTCTGTCTCTGTCTCGCTCAGTCCACCAATTCCCGTTCGCCCTCTCTATCCCTCTCACGCTAGCCCCCCCCTTCTTTTTTTGTTATTTGCTCATTTTTCGCTGTCATCGTTTTCTTCGTTCTTCTTGTGGCGATTTATTTTTATTTAATTGTGCTTTGTCAACTTTATATATACTATTTAAGTTATTATTTATTGTTTACTTTTAAGTGGGGACTTCTTTATATTCAATTTAATTGAGATTCGCGCCTTTTGGCGTTAATTGGGTTTATTTGTCAATCAGCGGTTTTCTTTATCTCTTTTCTTTTGAATAAGAAAAAGGGAGCGTCTGATAAGAAAAGCAAAGTGGAAAAGTGACTGTTACTGTGTGTGTAGCTGGGTAATCGGTATGTGCATATATTTTCCGGGTACGTTCCCCTCCCATTTTCCGAGCTTAATTCATCGGAAAGTTCCTGGGGTTGACATAACCCACTTTTTTTTGGAGTCTTGCCAAACCATTACTTTTTCCCACCTCTCCCAATTAGCGTTTGAAGGAAAGTGTAGGCCAAAAACAACCGCAAACAGATGTTTGTCTAAGCCGTTTATTTATGGCAACAAAGTTACCTAAAGTTACCACCGCTTAGCAACTGACTGTAAGCCGAATGAAAAATGAATACGTTTTACATAAGAAAGCTTCCAGGTATAGACTTAACAAATACTTAAGATTGGGGATTACACATGAGAATAATAATAATATATTGATATTTCAACGTTAGTTAGGTTAAGTTTCCAACTAAAAAACCTATTCATTAATCATTTTTTAATCCTAATCCAACCTCTATAACATAAGTATCTGACTTCTTAATAAGAAATTTTAGGTGACAAGCGTGGATCAATTTACGCCTCTTACCAGAAAATACCATTTTTTATTTAATCAATAGAAAAAAAAACAGATTTTCACTTTTAAAAAATTAAAAGGAAGAAGATGTCTTGAGCTTTCTCCTTTTCGAGGACTCACTGTCTTCAAATATAGGTCCAATTTCCGCTCTCTTGCGATCCCAACAACAGCAATACCAACACACAACACGCCCCACAAAATTTCCCATTGACCCATTAACATGGAGACCAGCCAAAGAAGCAGAATAAGTAAGAGAAACTGAAAGCGAAACAGAAGCACAAAAGACAGACACACACACACACCCGTGCAGACACACACTTTCATAACAAAAATAGAGTTTGGAACCTATCCTAAGGCATTTGTTGTTATTTTTTCCCCATTTTGGCTCAGGAGCAGCAGCAACAAAAACAACATTAATAAAAGCAAAGCAACCTACACCAACATGGCAACAGTTTTTCATTACAGCGAACGAAAGAGAGAGAGTGAGTCAACACCCAAGGCATTGGGCCCTCTCCCTCTAGCATTCAGACGGTAAAGGGAACTAGCAAAGGGGGTGGAGGGTGAGAGAGATGTAGGCCTGAAAACGAAATCGAAATTAATCTCTCTAACATAGACCTGAATCTGTACAACAAAAAAGTAGGTCAACTGCGGCAGCGACGCGCCGTCGTCGTTGCTCACTCACACAGCCATGCATGGCGACACACACTTTCACTTATTACATTATTCAGGCCCCAAAAGCTGAGAGAGCGTTGGAGCTGTGAGTAGCAGCAGCAGCAGCGGCAGAGAGTAAGCCTTGTGGGCGAAACTTGTTCATGCTGTTGACGTCGACGGCGGCAGCGCTGCCTAGCCTCTGCCTCTTTCGATTATTTCATATTGAAAGCAAAAGTGATCTGAGGCAACCGACAGAGAAAGAGAGCGTCAGAGAGAGCGGCAGAAAGAGCCTCTCTCAAGCGCACTTCGTAGCCGGCTTGTGGGGGAAAAATGTTACAAGGTTTCGTTTCAGGTTAAGACGAGTTTTTTGTTTCTTTTTTTCACATTTTGTTGTTGTTTTGTGTTTTTTTTTTTAGATTTAAATTTTTTGTCTGAATTTGTATGAACAAATTTTGTATTTTCTAAATTTAGCTGTTGCATGTGTGTGTCAGTGTGTTTACTTGCGATGACGACAGCAAAAAAAAAGCCACAAGAGAGAAGAAATAACGAAGAGAAAGAGAAGAGGCGGAGGAGTAGCGGTGGGTGGAAGTGGGCCAAGGGGGGAAGCTATGTTGCTGTTGCTTTTTATTTTATTTTTTCCCCAGTGCGTCGTCGAAATAAGTGACCTGCCTCATTTGAAATTTGTTTGCGGCATTTCGTTTTTTCCTCCTCTCTTCTCTTATGTTTGTATTCGTATGTCTTGGGATGCAATTGAAAAGGTCGGAGGTTAAGCGACGCAAGGGGTGGGGGTGACAGAGGGTTAAGCGCGAGCGGAAGGGGTTGCGATCGCGAATTGGGAAATTCTGGTAATGTTTAGAGGGAAATGTGCGTGGGATCGTTTAAACTATTACAATATCATTCATATTTATATGGATTCTCTCACGGACCTTGTTTCTTTACATCCAGTTGAAGTGTGAGATATCAGGTCATTTTGTAAGACAGTTGAGGAGACCGTTAAAATATTTAAAGATCTTGCTTGCAGAATTAATTAAATTTTATGAGGCATTTTTTTATGGCTTGAATTTTTTCCCTTTCTGTATTAATATAATATTTTTAAGGACCTCTCAAACCTTGTTCAAAACTTTTTAAAATAATTCACCAAAGGGAAACCATATTGTTCATATGTATTTTAACCCTAGGTCTCTCTCTACTCTGACCTGTCAAAATCTTGCCACATCAACCCGCTGCCAGTACAGTACAATCCAAAAGTCAACCAACACTGACCCATACACTAGCCCGAATATATAAAAAAAAAAATAAATTTATTTATTAAAAATAAATAAATGGGACAAAAAGTGCTTACAAAACAAGAGCTTAGTGCCTTAAAGTTGCCGAAACCCAGTAAGAAAAAAACCCCTTACATTTGGCAATCGACACATAAATTAAAATGTCCAAAAACCGCCCCCGTTGATCCTCCCGTTTTTTTTATGTTTAGAATTCAGTTGCGGACAAGAAATAAATGAAAATTAACTGTAGATTGCGTAAAGACAAGACCCGTGAAACGGCCGAAAAATACAGAAAACTCCGAAAACAAATAAACAAAACCTTCAAGTCCGAATCCGAATCGGATTCCAAATCTGATTCAGTGACCAAAATAACAAAGTAACAACACAATGGCCTCAACTAAGGAAAATGCAGTTGGAACGAACAACAATTGAAGACAATTTTGGTGACTTTTCGTATGCGGTGCACGTTTCGAGTACATTTTATACGTTTAATGTTTTATTATGAAATTAAACGAAGGCAGCCAGCCGTCAGTCAGACGGTCAGTCAATCCCTCTGCCATTCCGTCAGTCAATCAGCCGGTGTCCAGTCATCGCAAAAAACGAAAAAAAAACAAATGAAAAACCCCAAAAATAACAAAACAGAATACAGTTAAAGTCGACAGTTAAAACAGTTGAAAAATACGCTGTGCTTCGTTTTTTTTTCTTTTTTTTTATACCACACGACATTAACATTTGTGCCACCAGCGCAGGCGACAAATCACCAGAGATCGGGGAATTTCGGTGGTTAGCTCTTAATGCTTTGTTTTCTTGTATTTTGGCAGTCAAGCGCGAGCCTGAGCACACTTTTTGGCTAGTTTTAATATTTTTTTAACTGATAGAGCAGACCAACAAAAATTCACAAAATGATTTGGAAATGTCAAACTAAAACTAGGCATAAATATTATTTATTTTATATTAGGTATAAGCTATACTTAAAAATATATTACAGAATATAATGTCTAATTTTCTTCCTTATAAAAAACAAAGAAAAATAGAGGAAGGAGATCTTCATAAGATTAAAATTTGAATATTTCCCTTTGAGTATTTCTTGTTTTGAATAAAAATTCTTACAATATTAAAGGTTTTTCTAAAATATAAATAATACATTTCATAACAAAATATATACAAATTAATACTAAATAATCTTAGAAGTTTTCAATTTAGAGTACATTTTTTTCCTTATTACTCAACACTTTATAATTGATTTCTTGTCCCTTGACATTTTAGCCGCCTGTGTCCACTGTCTGGTACAGTGGGCCACTTTGTGCAGTCAATTGGTGTGCCGTTGATGTTTTTCCGTTTGCCGTTTTCTGTGGCCGAGTGTAAAACTCAGTCAGCCAGCGATTGACAAACAACTGTCGAAAAAGTCATTGCGCATGCGCACAAGTCAAAAAGGCAACGTAAATGCAGACGCAGAAACGAAGCAAAGCGAGAACCACCACCGCCAAGCAGGCCCAAAAAAAAATACCCAAAAGAGTTAACAGATCTTTTTTAGTGCATATATATTCATATATATATGTATGTGTGTATATATACTGGCATATTTGGGCAACGGTTACACGGAGCCATTTAAATGGAGTAGCGAAGTGGAAGCTGAGGTGCTGTTGCTTTTTCTCTTATTTTAATTTTTTTTTTGGTTTCTGCCGCTGATGCAGAAGTAGGTCTCCTCTCGCAGTCGTATCTCCAGTTCGCTATCAGCCGAAATTCAAGACCCAAAACTCAAACCTGTTTGCCGCTGGCATGAATCAAACAAAACCGAGAGTGAGAGTGAAACGGTGCCACAGTGATGGGTAAAATAATAGCAGCTAAAAACTTAAACAATTTTTGGAGTAGAGAAACCTTAAGCGAATTAATTTTTAGAGTGAAAAATGTAATTAAGAAAATATATATAAATTCAATATTACAAAATTATAAATCTTTGAAGACCATTACAGGAATATTCTAAAATGCATATTTTTATCCAAAAAATTCAGCCTTAGACTTTACATTTGTTTACAGATTAATTGATTATTAATTTTAGGTAAATAACATATATTTTTTAATATTTACACCTCAAACTAAACATTTAAGTATGCATTAATATTATAGCTAGGGTAGGCAAAAAAATTAAGATTTAAAATTATTTCAAATGATTGCGATAAGTATGCTACAAAAAAACGATTGTGACACTAAAATTCTCAACCACTTTTAAAGGTTTATACGTTATACATACAGTACAACCATTTTTAATGGGTGTTAATTTTATTTTAATTTGATTATTATTTTTATATTCAATACTATAGTGTATAGTATAAATAATATTTATTAATATTTAAAAATAAAATATAACTATTATTTTAACCACAACTGTACCTACACATACCCCTGCATGTGTGTGTGTATTTTGTCATTACCTGCTGTCCATATGATCAGAGATCCAAAGTCTTGTTGGCTACGGTCACGAACATTTTTCCGTTTTTTTTTGTTTGTATATCTTTTTCTTCTTTTTTTTGGGAAGGAAATGAAAATTTGCCTTAGCCTTTGTTTTCTGTTTCTGTACTTTTTTCTTGGGTAAACTTTTGAGTGCGTTTTGGGGTATTTCGTAAGATCAGCATACAATCACACACACACGTACACATGTGAGTGTTGAGAAGAAGAGGAGGAAGAAGCAGAAGACAGAGCCGAGTCTCTGAAGACGCCAAGTTGCGTCTTCTTTCATCTTTGGTAATTGAGCGTTGAAATGTTGTAATCTCCCCGCAACCTACATGAAGGTGGCAAACGTGTTTAACTCTTTTTTTTTTTATTTTTACCTTTGCGTCATACGCAAACAGAAAGGAGCGGAAAAGGGAGGGGGTTAAAGGGAGAGACAGGGAGGGCGACACGTTTTCACGTGCATCACGTTGAAAGTTCCGTCTTAACTGCATTTTATGCGGTTTTCTTCTCGTTTTTTCGGGTTTTGGGTTTTCCCCGTGCGGTCTTGGGATTCCTCCTTTTAGGGTCTTGCTTTTACGATTTTTTCATAGCTCTTTATATGCGGCATATCGGGCAATATTTTTGGTATTATTTTAGAGATTATAAAAAGTATATTTTAATAAATATTTAGATGTATACAAAACTTTCTGTTTTCTATAGTAACAAGTTAAATTAAATTATATTAATTAAGCTTGTAAATAATAGAAAAGCAAGACTCTTTAAAAAATGTTTAATTAAACTTCCCTTACATTCTTTATATTACTCTAATTGTCAAATACATCATCTTTATTTTTGTTTTGGCTAATACAAAGTTTATAAATAATTTGCAATATTTTCTGCAGTTTTCTTATTTATGAACTCTCTAAAAAAACGCTGGTTTTTAATGGGTGATGATGGGGCCCTTGTTTTGTTTCTCCTCTTTGTAGTTCCGTTTTTAGTTAGTTAAGGAATTGGACTTGGGGCTCAGGCTTCGGACTTGGACTCCGACTCGGACTCGGACTCTGGGGAGTGAAAGTTTAGTTTGTGACCACGTTTTTTATTATATGGTATATACACATGTATTTTTTATGCTCCTTGTGGCGGCATCTTATGCAATTTGTTGGGTTTTCGGTTGGGCTTTTTAATGGCCTCTCCATCGGCAGGGCTTTTGCATCCTTATTTGGGGTATACACTCCGTGGAGTTGTTAATATTTTGGCTTTCTTAATGAGTTATTTAGTCTCTTCTTTTGGAGACGAACTTCCATTTTTTTTTTTGGGGCAAGTTAATTACCCGTAAAATATTACGTATACGCAACGCTAATTGATTTTTTGGGAACTGAAAGAGGGAGGAGCATTTGTAAAGGAAAAAAAGATTAGTTTGCCATTAAAAAACTATAAAAATTAAATGTAATCTAACTGAGGGTATTATAGATAAAAAATATTATTATGAGGATAAACAATTATTAATAAAATGGTTTATAAATCCAATTTATAATTAAATCGTAATACCAGAACTATAAAAAATATATATGTGAATATTTAAATAAAGTAAAAATATTTCAAAATAATTTGAAAACAAATTACATTGAAACTAATTGAATAAAATAAATCAATTAATTTAAAAAAGCACCTTAAAAATGTAGACAACAACTTCCTTTTAACAAAACCATCTTCTAACTTTCAAATAAAATATAAAAACTGAATAAACTATAAAATTAATTATTACCAAATAAGCAAAACCCAAAAGAATGACAAATAAGCTTAACAAAATTCCCCAACAGCTTAATAACTGTATTTTAATAACCAAAATACCCCCAGAAACCCAAAAGCACAATAACTTTATATTAAACTAGCAAAAAGCCCAAAGCAATGCTTATTAAAAAAAAAACGTGAATAGACGAAACAATAACAATAACAAAAAACATAGAAATAGGAAACGAAAACGCGCCACATGAAAACCGTGTCATGAACAAATGCAACAAAACCAGCAAAAACAACAATGAGAAACCCACAAACTAATTGAGACCAAAACACAGACACAAAACGGAAAGAAAAACGAAGAAACTAAACCAAGCAGCAGCTGCAGTGGCAGCAACAAAAACCAAACAAAATCAAAGGAAAAAAAAATTATACTAAAAACAAAAAAATGCTGAAGAAGAGACTCAAAATTCCCAGTTTATTTGAGTGAGTAAGAAATTACAAAATAGCCACTTGAAAAGTTAAGGCTTAAAGGCTTTCATAATGCTGTTGCTTTTGGCTATCATCCCAAACAGTTGAGGAAGAAAGTTTAGAAACTTGGCTTGGGTTTTGCACATTTTTAGCTGAGTAAAAAAAAATTCTAAATCCAAAATTTTTAAATTTGCATTGATTTTATATAGATATATAGTTACTGTTTTTCATTTTGTATGTTTTTTTTACAAGTATCACGAACTTTCAATATTATAAATTCCTATATTTTAAAGAGTGTAAAATAAATTAAAATTCAATAGATATAAAAAATACCAAATTACAAAAAATAATTATATATTTCCTTTGAAAAGTTTTTTTTAAGAAGTATTTAATAAAAAATTTCATTTATTTTATAAACCAGATAAGAAAACAAGTTAGAAACTAATGTTTTCAATCTCAGCATCAGAGTTATTTATTATATTTTCTTGCCCACCACTGTATTTCCGAAAGAATGACTTATTGTTGTTGCTCCGCACAGTGGTATACTACAGTGGGCCCAAAGTTATGCCAAAAGGTTTCACTTTCGCTTTCCGTTTGCCTTTGGGTTGCCGCTTGTATTTGCGCTTGTGTTTGTGTTTCGAGTCAGAGTTTGAATTTCAACAGCAAAACAACAAAAACAAAGGCCCCAAAAAAAAGGGGGGCACTAAGTCAAGCCAGGCAGCGCTGCCTTTGCGTAGCGAGACAGAGAGAGAGCGAGAAAGAGAACGTGCCAGCAACAGCAGCGAGAGAGTGTGCCAGCGAGAGAGCGGAGCGCCAGCTCTATCGAAAGTGAAACGAACGAGCGCGCGAACGAGTGAGCAAATAAACGAACGACCCACCGAGCGTATACGTAATAACCGAATCTGTCGAGTGAGAGCGAGAGTGTAACGCCGACAGCGGCTGAGGCAGCGCAGCTAGCCAAGGCAGCGACGCGGACTGCGACAGCGGCAGAACTATAGTGTATTGCGGTATCCTCGCCGTTTACTTGGGTTTAGTCAATCGAGATACGTGGTTGATGTTGGTCGTGTTTTTCGCACAGCACAGTCTATATAACTTACACACTCACACACACACTCAACCGACAAGCACACACACACACAGAGGCACGCAAAAGTTACAGCTAACGAAATATTATTAACAAGAAAAATGTGCGCGTGTGAGCGGTGACCCGAATATCGTCGATATCGAAACAACAAAAAATATACAACAAAATAAACAAAGCAGCAGGCCACCACCGTTGCGAAATACCATAGATAAAAAGTATAACCGATGCGAAGTTGCATTCGCAAATATATCTGCGAATATATATCCAGCGTGTAATTAAAGCTGCACACCTCACTCACACACAGCAGAAAACAGCCCCAGGATTATGTTCTCTTGCTGCGTTGCGTGGAGTGTATGCTTAAAGTTTAAAGTTTAAACAACAACAAATACAACACCAACAAAGTTTGTGTGTTCCACAATCCAAACAACAACAAATAAGTAAATCGAAAATTCAAAAAAAAAAGTATGTGCACAAGTGTATATAGAGTGCAATTAGATCCGTGACCCACTTTCAATCAATCAACAAAAATAATCAAAATAAAAGAAGCAACAGAATACAACGTACGAATGCAAAAGTGAAAATAAAATACTACAAGAAAATCGAGTGTTTGCCAATCGTTTCAATTCAACAACGCACACAATCAATAAATATATACATAGTAGTAGATATATAGAAACAAAAGTTTATAAACAACAACTCATCCTTTTTTGCTGTCAACTCTACATATATAACTATATATATATAAATATATATCTCACTCACCTCGTCAAAGTACCTGCAAAATAACACTTTAAAAATTTAAGCGAACAACTCAAACAATTTCTTCAAAGGAATAATCGTTACAAAAAATAAATAAATATTTCGAAAATTATAATAAATAATTAAATACATTTCTTATAAAGAATAATTCATAATATAAAAACAAAAAATTGTATATAATACATTTTTCTTCTTCTAAAAAACCCCGCGAAAAGAATTCCAAAATATATTTCTTGCAAAGAAATTAAAAACAAAATAAAATAAAATATTTCTGTGTTAAAATACCTTTAAAATATGTCAAGATATTATGATACATTTTAACAAGAATCACTGTTAAAGCACACGCACTCTTTAAAATGTTGCAAATATTCAAAAATTATGTTCAAATATTGAGTGCAAAAACCAGACCACCGTACAAGGATTACAAGGATCTATTTTACTATCAAATTTAAACAAGAGAAATAGAGAGAGAGAGAGAAAGAAATACCCTCGAAAAGTAAAAAAAAAACATCATATATTATATATAATATAATTAAATTGAAGCTTCCGTCCAGGAAATAAAATAAAAACAAAGGAAAATTAATTGCCTTTCCGAATTCAAGGGCATAAAACTTACATGAAATGTTATTAGAAATGGATCAGCAACAGGCGACCGTACAGTTTATATCGTCGCTGAATATATCGCCGTTCAGCATGCAGCTGGAGCAGCAGCAGCCCTCCAGTCCTGCTCTGGCCACCGGTGGTGGTGGCGGCGGCGGCGGTGGCAACAGCAACAATAACAATAGTGGCAGTGGAAGCAACAATAATACCACCACCAGCAGCAGCAGCAACAATAATAATAATAACAACAATGATAATGTCTTGACCAAGTTCGAGCATGAATATAATGCATATACGCTGCAATTGGCGGGAAGCAACAGCGGTGGCAATCAGCAACACCACAATGCGCACCACCAGCAACAACAACAGCAGCAGCAACAGCAACAGCAGCACCAGCAACAACAACAACAGGAGCACTACCAACAACAACAGCAGCAGCAACAACAGAATATAGCCAACAATGCCAATCAATTCAACGCGTCATCCTATTCGTATATATACAATTTCGATTCACAGTATATATTTCCGACAGGCTATCAGGACACCACCTCCTCGCATTCGCAACAAAGTGCTGGCGGCGGCGGAGGTGGCGGTGGCAATGGCGGCAACCTCCTCAACGGCAGCTCCGGCGGCTCATCCGTCGGCGGTGGCTATATGCTCCTCCCCCAAGCGGCCAGCTCCAGTGGCAATAATAATAACACTGGTCACATGTCCTCCGGTTCTGTGGGCAATGGCGGCGGCAATGGAGGTGGAGGAGGCGGCGGCGGCGGCGGAGCTGGTGGCAACTCTGGCGGTCCGGGCAACTCGATGGGCGGCACAAGTGCCACGCCAGGACATGGCGGCGAGGTGATCGACTTTAAGCATTTGTTCGAGGAACTGTGCCCCGTTTGCGGCGACAAGGTCAGTGGCTATCACTACGGCCTGCTCACCTGCGAGTCCTGCAAGGGCTTCTTCAAGCGGACCGTGCAGAACAAGAAGGTGTACACCTGTGTGGCGGAACGATCCTGCCACATTGACAAGACGCAGCGCAAGCGGTGTCCGTACTGTCGGTTCCAGAAGTGCCTCGAAGTCGGCATGAAATTGGAGGGTGAGTTTTCAAGTTGTTATTATTATATAAAATATTTTTATAAATATCTTAATAACTCTTTAAATGGTTGGTTAGTTAAGATTAAGCTGTGACAGGATATCAGAAGTTTAAAATATATTCGAGTATCTTAAAGTCGGATATACTTTATACCCTCTTTTTATTATTATTATTGGAATTACATTGCTAAATTCCCCTTTATATTATATTATTGCTAGTTTCCCTTATTATCTTTTCCAATTTACATTTTTATATAATTTAAAAAATGTTTTTCTTTCTATACTTTTTTCCCTGGCTCAAATACCTTCTAGATATTTCTTTAATCACCTGAAAGTCAACTCCTTTTACCCATGGTCACCTATTTTTCACTGACCCCCAATCAAAAGTTATTTACAACATTGCGTATGAATGATGTCCACACGACAACCTTGTGTAAAGTAATCAAAAATATTGTTTACCAGCATTGAAAACTTCTGGGAATCGGATATATATTCAGTTTCTTAGCTACGCATTTGATTTGTTAATCACGAAGTGGGTTTGATTTTAATTGCAAAACAAAATGAATCAAGGACTGACTATTTGTTTTAAAAGTATGAAACAAGAGATGCTTTAGCAATGAGTAATGCACAATTAATGAATAGAATTCAGGAAAGAATCGAATTTCAAAGGGAAATTAAAGATTTGCCTTGAATTTCTTTGGTTATTTCAAGATCTTGCAGTTAGTCAGGTTTGTATAGAGGAATCATTACTGTTCTGTTGGGAAACTAAAAGAAGTAACATTAAAATTCGTAAGAAAAATTAAGTATACGCAAGGTACTTAAAAATAAGCGAAATATATATTAAGTACACGCAAAAGACTAATATTAAAAAAAATATATATATAAAGTCATAAGTATATTTATAAAAATTGATTGGTACCTTGCGTATACGTAATATTTCTTCATTTTTTTTAAGTTTCCTTTAAATGGCAAATGTTTTGTTAGGAATATCTTTTATAGTTTATAAACATAAATAAAACAAAAATACAATTACAAAAATATGCACTTGTTGTTGTAAAAATGTATAGGTTACCCCGCGTATACGTAATATTTCTTTAGTTTTCAAAAACAGTTTTTATTTGAATGTGGAATACATCTTTAGGGATGTATTGTTTAAATTATAACGATTTTTTAAAGATTCTGTAAGGCTTTTTTTTAAGGCCCTCCTATTTTTCCGTTCCTTTTACATTCTTTTTCCCAAAATGATGCCCCCAAAAATGGCATTTGGCAAGACGAGAGTCGCAAAATTCCAACTATTGGCAGCCAGCCTCAACCATGACCCCTTTTCTTCCCCTCCCATACACTTGCCTGGGAGTGCTGCCCTCCATACTTGTCGTACATTAAACAGTACGAAAATGGAATGGGTGGAGCGGAGCGGGTCTCGTCCCTTGTTTGCAGTTTTGGGCTTTCGCTTGTGGGGCGCTCCTGCAGTCGTCGAAATGAAATTAAATCGATATTTCTTATTATTTATAAATGCGCAGCACAACAGTACAAACGGTGGCGTGGCTAACATTGAAATTCTTTGGGGAATCGCTGGGCTCAAATAATCTGACACTCGAAACTCGAAATGTGTGTGTGTGCCCTGGTCCCAAAGGAATTTCGGGGTAGCCAATGGAGAATACTTGAGTTATTTTAGAACATCATGAGTAATTAAACGCAGATTATGTAAATTTGCATTACTGATGAGGATGTGGCCCCATTTCGGGCGTATGTGTGCATAAACAACGGCATTAAAAATGTATTAATAAGTGTATTTCCGTGGCCGTGTATCCCAGACCTATCCCAATTATTTATTTCGCCTTCCCTGCTTGTTATTATTATTGTTATTTTTTTATGGTGTCGTCGGGTAGGTCGGTCAGTCTGCGGTTTTTTCGTTGTTGTTCTTGGCTCTGTCACGTCTTAATGACGCCAGGTTTTGTCATTGTTGTCACTGAGTCAACATTTTATTTTTCTTTTTGTTTATTACAAAAACTGGCGTTGTTCTCATTTACCTTTTGCTCTTTCGCTTGTGTTTTCTTTTTAGCTTTGCGGTTTATGTTTTTTTTTAACCGTTTCTTTGAGTAAATATTCTTAAATTATATTTATTTGTTTGATTATAAATATATTTTTTTTAAATTGTTGTTTGTTTTTTTTGTTTATATTGAAATTTTATTTTTAAACATAAATACTCTCACGATTTTCATATTTTTTTTTAGTGTTTCTAAACTCCTTAATATGTTTATTGAATTTAAAAACGCTTTAAAGATTTTGTATGTATTCAAAATCCTTAAAAAATAATTTTAAAAAATAAATATAACCTTAATTATTATTCATTATAATTGAATATTAAAATTGATATATTTTCCTTTGCTGCCTTGTGTTTAATATTGAAAAGTTTAAATCTTGCGAAATCTTAAAGTATAAATATAGCTTTTAAATTTGTTGTTTATTACATTTTAATAATTAAGTTTGACCTTTAAACTGAACTCTAGACAAAGCGGATATTAAGTTGAGCTCTGCGAAAACTTGGTCTTCCCGTCTTTTCTTCTTTTTGAAACTTAATCTTCTCCCTCTATTATTATTTTTGGCTTTGCCTTATTACTTGCATAATTACTTTTCAGCTCGCCAAAAAAAATCGTACCTCATTTTCCTAGCCCTGTGGGTTTTTTTATTGTGCATATATAGTTTTTTTTTGCGTAAGTCAAAGGGGAAAACAATAATATAAAACTTTTCCTTTTTCGCTGCTGGCACACAAGTTGAGAGGGCGCCCTACAAAAACAAGCATGTGCTGTGGAATATAGTACACAGACATGTACAGCTATATCTACACTAAAGGAAATCGGATGAAAAAATAGTATATATATTTTATGGACAATATAGAACAATATTTAAATGTGGGAAGAACCTTATTTAAAGCTCTTATAATCTTTAAAATTATAAGTTTGTTTGTTAAACCTTTAAGGAAGATAAGCCTTTTGAGAATATTTTTATTTATATAACAGATTTTAATTTTTATTTTAATTCTTTGATACTACAGACTAAAAACACTACCAATCATAATATAAATTCCAAGATAAAGTAAACAATAAACTAAACATTTCCATTTGTACACAACTTTCTTCCTTTTTTAGTATTTCTCTGTCTGTGCTTGTCTATATGTACATAGTTTACTATATAATACCTACATATATAAAACCACTGTTGTGTATATAGTGCAAAAATACATACATACATATATTCAGAGTCAGTGCAGCATGCACCGGCGGCCCCAAAAGAATTCCACGCCCTCGCCCGCAATACGCTCGCTGTCGGCGTTCCTCGGTCGCGAGAGAAGCGAGAGAGCTCTGTAAAAGGGGTCGTGTTGAGAGCCAAACAAACTCAAAAAGCGGCAACTAGGCAGCAGAGAGAAAAATAAATACAGAGAGACTTGCTTTCGCTCTCATTTGAAAATGTTTTGAATTTTGTAATAGTTTTTTTTCGTCTTCGGTTTTTCCTGACTGACTGCTTTTGTGAACTGGATTCAAACTAGCGCGCGCAATTTTTGTTTCTCACTTCTGTTTCTATTTTTTTCTTCTTGATTTTGTATTTGTTGTGTTTTTTGGTTTGTTTTTGTTTGTTACTTATCATTTGCAACGCTCACTTGCTTGCCACATGCTTGTGTTTCCCCTGTTTTTTTTTTTAGGCTGTGAATGTTGCACAGCGTCAAACAAACTCTGCAAATTATTATGCAAATTGTGAAAAGTGTGAAAATTGTGATTGCCGAGAGAAACATATATTTTTTTTAGTTATGTTTTGGGTAGAGTTTTTGACACCAAAATAAATTATCATTTGTTAAAAAATGTTTGAATTTATGAGACTTTTGAAGTTGCAAAAAACTTCCAGTTGTGTAATGGTAAATACTCCTAATTTTTCTAATTTGTAAAATGTATTGGATATCTTTTATCTGCCTTTCTTGTTAAAGCTGTTTAAATATTTTTTTTATTCAATATTTGAATAAATTTATGGTGTCCAATTAAAGTTGTTTAAATTGTTTCTAAATAGCTAGTTAAATTTTTTTTAATTTTGTATTTTAAAACCCAAAATATTTTGCTTGCCTTAAAATATTCAAATAAATTAAAAGGATATAGTTATTAAATTAGTTCAAAAAGTACTCTTGCGATTGATATGTTTTTTTAATTTTTACTTTTTAAATATGATGGGTTAGTAGTACCATAATCTGTACCATTCGTAAATATCCTCTAGGATAGCTCATTTTCTTATTATATTATTTAATCTTTATAATTTTTAATTCATTTTTTATTTTGGGTATGCATAAAATTTACGATAAATTTGAACAAAAATCGTTTTACATTTGAGTTTTATTTGTTGTGCTTTTGATGGAGCGCTCTCTGCAGGTCCACCGCTCGCTCTCCCACTCACTCACACACACTCACTTTAACACACTTGAGTCAGCCGGGGCAGCGGCGCCGACATCGTCGCCGGCAGCGCGAGCAAAAACAAAGTGTATGCAATATAACTCAGGCGTACGTACATATATCAATGTATTGCCATCTCAGTTCCGCTTTTGTGTACTTGGCCCATAGTGCCATCTCTTGCGCTCATGACCTAGATTCCACAGTGTGTTGGTGTGAGTGCACGTGATATGGCAAAATGTTTGTCTCTCTCTCGGTGGATTGTGAATGAGTGTGTGTGTAATCAATGCAACATGTATCGTGAGTGTGTGCGTGTATTTTATTTTTAATACTCACTGAATTATTACGAACATTTTCTTGTTTCTTGCTGTTCGTTCCGTTCCGTCTCGTTCCGTCCTTCCGTTGTTGCTTTTGTTGCTGTTGTTGTTGTTGCTGTTGGCTCTGTTGAAATCTCTTTCGTCAGTGTAGCTCCCCTTTCCCTCCCACCGTTGGGAACACACATACAAACACATCTCTCTCTCTCGTTCAGTCAGGCTTTATAATTGCGGCAATTTTTAGCCGCTTTTGGATTTTGTGACTTTAGTTTTTTATTTTTTTCCTCTTTTTTTGGACCATAAAAGCCAGCAGCGAGACTTTCGGCTTAGCTGCTGGATATTATGCAGTGTGACTCACACAAGGGACACATGCCATATGTTTTTCGGCTTCAGAGGTCGGAACAATAGGGATTTGAGCCCTTTATTTATCCCCTTTTTTCGGCAATAGTTTGGTTTAGCTTTACAACAGGTAACAAATTAAGACTTTTGAGGATTAGCGATGTTTTTTCGTTTGTCACTTACAAAAGAGCCTCTTTTTCTCAATGTTTAGTTAAGCTAGCTTCACCAGGTTAACGGTTAATCCCATTATATTTATTTAGCCGTTAAGCATTTCGTTGCTTACTTTGGTATCTCAAAAATTTTCCAGTTCTGACTTTACAACAATAACACTTGTTTCCTAGCTTCACTGTGCGTATACGTAATATCGATGAAGAAATTTGTATGCCGTTTATCAATCAAGTAAATAACCCATACAAAAAGTGTTAAATAAACCTTTAAAATATAGTTTTTAATTTGTTTTCCAATCAAATCCCACGCCTCGTATACGTAATATTATGCCCAATTGATTAAATCAATACTCTATTTTTTAAGCCACAGCATATTGTGCAAGGCATGAGCATGACAAAAATAAAAACTAGTTAAAGAATCGTTGGCCATTTAAATCGTTAAATTAAATGAAACTCGATGACAACATCCGCTACGGAAACTGAGCTTAAAACTTTGTCCAAAAAATCACTCATACGCACCAGTGACCCAAATTAGTGCCAAACAAATTGTAAACGACTTAAAACAAAAAAAAACAAAACAGTTTTAAATGGCTTGAACAAAAAATAAAACGCCTACGATAAAAAAGCCAACTGACAGGCCGCATTTATTGATTTCCCGGCTGACTGTGAGAAAATCCAAAAAAAGGGGAAATTATCGGGGAGAGAGAGGGAAAGGTCGGAAAGGAAGAGCTGTCGGTTGGGAATAACTTTCAACAAACCTTTTTTTGTGTCGCTTACAAATTGAACCACTTTAGCCTCACACACACGAAAAACACAGTCGAAAAAAGGTGAAAATCTAAATAAAAACCCAGGTTGAAAGTGAAAAAAATGTCGCTAGGAAATTATGTAAGTCGAGTACACTCTGAGAAAATGCTAGTTTGCATTTCAAAAATGTTTAAAAAAGAAATACAAAATATTTTAATAATTCAATGATTAAAATACTTAAATATTTGAAATACCCTTCAATAAAAGATATTTAACATACTTAAATATGCTTTCAAAATATTTTTTGATAAATAAAGTTTTTTAAATACTAATTTCTCAAATTTTGTAATACACAAGAAGCAACATCGAAATTATAAACGTAAATATGATAATAAATTAGACTAAACTAAAATTGAGCAATTTCATGAACTCTATAAATCCAAAATCGATTGTATTTATTGAATTTTACCTTGCCCAACATAAATAGTCTTGATACCAAGCCGGAAAAAGAAATAAAAACGGCGCCCACAAACACAAACGACTTTCCCAAGAGAGTGGAGCATGAAGTGCGGCGAGAGTGAGAGTGGTAGAGAGAGCGAGTGAGTTTTCTTTATTTTGGGAGAGTTGGCAGGCAACAACAATGGCCGTGTTGTCCCAGTTTTCACACACACTGTCCTTGACCTACTCCACTCAACAAAGTTGTCTAATGCGGAAAGCCTCTCTGTCTAATGGCGCTCCCTCTCGCTCGAAATGTCGTAATAGAAAGCTCTTTCGTGTTGCCAAGCCAAAAAAACCATAATCGAAGGAGCGTGGACGGAGAGTGTGCGGCCATAGAGAGCGAAAGCGGCGTGAGAGTAGATAGAGAGCGTAGCGTTAGCGTTTGAGAGAGCTAAAGCACCAACACTTTGCCACCACCTGCATGTACGTATGTATGTTGATTATTTGTAAACAATACGCTTGACCTAAATTACAGTTACTTGTTCAGCGCACTAAAATTGCATATATCAAAAAGCTGCGGTGTGTGTGTGTGCGTCTGTTTGTGTCTTAATTTTTCTCCGCTTTGCCTTTTGGATTTGAAATGCATATTTTATGGTGGCCACCTGCCGCCCATTGCCTCCCAATGCCAGCCCCTTGCGTTCCTCCTCTTCGTATTTTTATCTTCGTTTCCTTTTTTTTTTTATTGCGCGAAAACAACCCCCGAGAATTGCATCTTGTAAATGAACACGGCGCTAGCTGCAATTGCAATCTGTTTTTGGAATCAAGCCACCCTCACAGTTCTCAGTCTTACAGAGCAAAAAATTACACAATAAATAACTCCACTTATTTTTATTTTATATTAATTTAGTCACTTTTGGCTTGTTAATAAGCATTTAATGTTTTCGAAGCATTTTAAATATTAATTAATATTTATTTTGAAAATATTTATAGTTAAAAATATATGATTTGCACTACATAATTATTAAATTAAATTTTTTTTTAATTTGAAAAGTATAATAATATCTATAGTATTAATAAAATGAATTCCTCATTTATAAAACCTTAAAAAGTTAAATTGTTATTAGTGGACAGGGTATTATAATTCAAGGAGTCATTCTGTAAATCATACAGACAAAAAACAAACAATATTTTTCTAACTTTTAAAAAAGTTAACTTTATATCAAAATTGACAAAAATTAAAAAAAAAATTGATTATACGCTTAATTATAATTAATTTTAAATTCGATGTTAATCCAAATTACAGCTGCAAAGGTATAAAAACTTCGGCTTCACAAATTTAAAACATGATCCCTGCAACTTAATCTTAATATAATTTTACAAGTGCATACAGTAAACTAATATTTAATTGATTTATTGTTTATAAATTATAAATTCCCTATATTACATAGCTCTGTTTTTTTTTCATACCTTAAACTGTGTTCTAGTTAAAATTATGGCGATGTTTTTCTTTCTGTGCACCCTTTACGCTCTTTTTCCGTGCTGCGCCATAAGAAGCGCATTTTATTGCGTTTCATTTAGCGTGTTCCCACATATGTATGGACATACAAACGCACAATCGCACGGCCTTACATACGGATGTTTGTATGTATGAGTGTTGTATAGTTTTTGTTTTGATGCCGCTGTACAATGTGGCGTATGCGCAATATACGTATGTAACTACAATTTCCATGTGCGTGCGCTTGTTTGTGCGCCTTTGCCAGCACTTTGTTTTTGTCAAGCGCCGTTATGAGTTGGCTTTTTAATGAGAAATATGAGAAATATATAAAAAGGAATAGGATTTTCAAATGGGTGGGGTAGGGTGGAGGTAGGGGGTGTTTTTTGGGTTACTCAAAGGAAGGGAGATTTAATATAAATTTTAAATTAATTACATTCCTTTAAAATACAGCATTTTGAGTGGAACTTTTATTTTAATAATAAAAAGGATACTGATAGAAAGATGGATATTCTGATATTTTAGTTGGTATAAAGTTTAGTTTAAATTAATTTTTTTATATACCTCCAGAAAGTTTGTCTTATTAATAAATTTATAGTTATTTTCCAACCATTTAGCAAGTAAATTATAACCATTTAACATTAAAACTTATTCTAAATTCTCCATATTTTCCCTTGCAGCTGTGCGAGCGGATCGGATGCGAGGTGGAAGGAACAAATTCGGACCGATGTACAAACGAGATCGGGCGCGGAAGCTGCAAGTGATGCGGCAGAGGCAGTTGGCGCTGCAGGCGCTTCGCAACTCGATGGGTCCGGACATAAAGCCAACGCCGATCTCGCCGGGCTACCAGCAAGCATATCCAAATATGAACATTAAGCAGGAAATTCAAATACCTCAGGTGAGTTGAAGATAAAGCAACAATATAAATTGCAAAATATATATTTTATTAATAATTTTAACTGTCCTTTTACAGGTATCCTCACTCACCCAATCGCCGGACTCGTCGCCCAGCCCCATTGCCATTGCGCTGGGACAGGTGAATGCCAGCACGGGCGGTGTGATAACCACGCCCATGAATGCCGGCAACGGTGGCAGTGGCGGCGGCAATGGTGGGGGTCTCAACGGTCCCAGTTCCGTGGGCAATGGCAATAGCAGCAATGGCAGCAACAGCAGTACCGGCGGCGGCAATAACAACGGCAGCAGCACGGGCAACGGAGCGTCCGGCGGCGGCGGCGGTGTAGGAGGAGGAGGAGGTGGCAACAATGCGGGCGGCGGAGGAAGTGGCGGTGGCAATAACTCCGGAGATGGCCTGCATCGTAACGGTGGCCACGAGGCTGGAATAGGATCTCTGCAAAACACGGCCGACTCGAAATTGTGGTATTTAGCCAAGAAAAGAAATCTCAACCGAGAACAGAACCCAAAAGTTATATTCAAAACACCGACAAACGAACTAACTTTCGAAAACTACAAATTCTCGTTAATTTCACATGCATTTTTATGGAAAAGGATTCAATATGATTATGTGCAGCAAATATCAGAAATGGGGCAGGCGATTATGTTGATTTTTATACTTGATATAAATTTATAGATATTCTGTGCATTATTTGTTGATTTCAAAATTTTAAGGAGAATATTATCAATTGCCTTAATTCTATGCATAAAATTAATCTTTATATATTAATAGTCGGCTTCCTTCTTTTGCGATTTGTTGCATTTATCACTTGATGAGCGCTCCTTCAACTTGAAGATATTTAAACATTTATAAACCGTAATTCTTTTGTATTTTTTCTCTACGAAAAACTAAAGCTTTGATTCCGGCACACATCCTTCGAGCACAGCCGATGCGCTAATCGAGCCATTAAGGTAAGCTTCCAGCAAAGAATTAAAATCAACAATGAAACTTAAATTCTTAATTTCATCATCCGCAGAGTCTCACCAATGATTCGTGAATTTGTGCAATCAATCGACGATCGGGAATGGCAGACGCAACTGTTTGCTTTGCTGCAAAAGCAGACATACAACCAGGTGGAAGTGGATCTCTTCGAGCTAATGTGCAAAGTGCTCGACCAGAACTTGTTCTCGCAAGTGGACTGGGCACGGAACACGGTCTTCTTCAAGGACCTCAAGGTATGGCTAGCGTCCAAGTTTCCGTCCGCGTACCCCTTTCCATCCCCGAATCAGAGTAAATCAGTGATCAGAAATCAGCAGACAACACAGACAGCGGCAGACAGCGGCCGCAATACATGGTTCAAAGCCAGAAACCAGTTTTCAAGCTATAGGGGCCAAGTCTGCGGCATGTTATGTAAACCAGCGACAACGACTGACGGCGACGACTGCGGCAGCGACGCAGGCAGAATCTCTGCATTGAATTTCGATTTCATTTGGCGTCTGACCTACTTAGCCAGCAAAGCCGAACCAGTCAGTCAGTCAGTCAGCCAGCCAGCCAGAGCCAGCCCAGCGACCGCGTCTCTCGCTCAGTGACGCAACTGATGTGCTCACCCATACCAGCAGCCCACCAAGAGCGACAGAGAAACTGAGACAGAGACTGAGTTAGGGGAGAAACTGAGAGAAACTGAGCGCTACCCGGAGCGAAAAAGAGAGGGCGTGTCGTAATACCAGAGCATCCAAAAGCTAGGCCTTAACATATATATCTCCATACCACATATCAACATCCAAAAACGTATCTATTGAACCCTATGCGTATGCGGTTGCCACCTAAAAACTGTACAGCCTTCTTTTCTTTATCGAATTTAAATATATTTTTAAATGAAATGAAATGGATACATAATGATAGTATTTAATATTTATTTATTTCACTATTGAAAAAGGATGTATATTGATATAAAATGTAGCAAAACATATCGTAAACTTTGATAATTCCAAATATAAGATATCAAAAAATATCGCATTTAATCCTTCCAGATTTATATTATCAAAAATATTCAATAAATTTAATTTAATGAATTGAAACCATCAACAACATAAGTTGATCCAGTTTCTAGTAGCAACCGTTCTGCCTTTCCACCTTTTCTGCATGAACTTTGAATATTTCTTAATTTTTTAATCAATTATTTTCTATTTAATTTCTAAAAACCAGGTCGACGATCAAATGAAGCTACTGCAGCACTCTTGGTCGGACATGTTGGTCCTTGATCACCTGCACCATCGCATCCACAACGGCCTGCCCGATGAGACGCAGCTGAACAATGGCCAGGTCTTCAATCTGCTCAGTCTGGGCTTGTTGGGCGTACCACAGTTGGGCGACTATTTCAACGAGCTGCAGAACAAGCTGCAAGATTTGAAATTCGATATGGGCGACTATGTCTGCATGAAATTCCTAATCCTCTTGAATCCAAGTAAGGCCGTATTAAGACTTTACCCAGCAGATTGCCAACCTTCTAAGCGTTCTCCTTTTGCTGGTGTTTCAGATGTGCGGGGTATTGTCAACCGGAAGACCGTCTCCGAGGGACATGATAATGTGCAAGCCGCTTTGCTGGACTACACCCTCACCTGTTATCCGTCAGTTAATGTAAGTATAGAGCTTATATATATTTTAAATATTTAATTTACCACCTAAACTTGTGTTATTTGCAGGACAAATTCAGTAGGCTAGTGAACATCTTACCGGAAATCCATGCCATGGCCGCGCGCGGCGAGGAGCATCTTTACTCCAAGCACTGTGCCGGCAGTGCGCCAACCCAAACGCTGCTCATGGAGATGCTTCACGCCAAGCGCAAGGTGTAGAAGATTGGGGACACCTCAACATATGACACGGATTACTTAATCATTTATGAAATGTAAATAACGAGGCGAGCAGAGGGAATCCCCAAAGGCAACCAGAGCGAACCGAGAAGGATACAGAATTCCATATTTGATATGGAGAATGCATCATCACTACAACCACTACCACCACCACCAACCACCAACAACTATCACACACACATACACACCACACACACATTTGTTGATTCAATGTTTAATTATTATTACGTTTACGGTTAGGTCTAGTTTAACGTTAAACTAATTAATTAATTTTCGTCTTAAATTAATTCATGTTTTTAATTTGTGTAGAGTCGCGTCCCCCGATAAAGCAATTTTTAAAAGCGAGAATATATTGTAGATTGTATGGTTAGAAATTTAAAGGGATGACACAGAGAAGGATCGATCACCCCTCCCCCAAAAAACTTTCAAAAGAGAAGCATAAGAAATTTTATTTTTATATATATTGTACCTCTACATATACGATACTTATGGATAAAATCTATATATATATTCATACAAATATATATATATTTTCATGTAAATTGGCGTTACTTTTTAAGCGTCCTGCAGCAACACTTTTAACACTAGTATTTTCTGTTTTACTCTATAGTTGTTTTATTTTCCAATTACCTGTCGTGTTTTTTTTGTAACTTTTCGCGCGCGCCAAGTGTCTTGCATAGTATTTGCGTCTAATCTAAATATTATAAAGAAGAAAAGTCGAGGGAAAATCCATACAAAGCAAAAATTATAGGTGTTCATAATGGTATGAATGTAGTATGTGTATATTATTAAATGTAATTTCAATTTAAGTGTGTAAGAAAACAATGCAAACAACTACCTACAACAAACGAGAAGATGAAGAAGATGGCAAGAAATTATATATATATACATTATATATTAATAAAGATCATGTTTAAAACTGCATACATATATAGTAAAGATATATATATATATATTTAAATTTAGCTGCAACTGTTTCAACTGTTTGTAAATTTCAACCAAAAACGCGTAATTGTTTCAATGTGTCAGCAGCAGCAGCAGCAACAGCATCCCAGAAAGTGTGTAAAGCTATTATCTAAAAGAAAACATAATACATTTATTTTGTGCAAAGCAGCAAAATTCTAAATAATAAAAATACCTACTTTATAAACGAGTAAAAAAGTAATATAGATGCTTAGTCAGTAATTTGGGCAATGAGAGCGGAACAGAAATCGAATTAACACACAAAAACAAGAAGAATATATATTGTAAAAAATCAAAACTATCGAAATAAACAAACCAAATAAACTGTATTTAATAAAATGAAAACGATTAATCGACACATTTTCAATTCGAATACTAGTTAATTTAATTAATTCATATTCTTGGACATCGTTTCGTTTCTGCTTCATTGCCTTCATTTTTGCCTAGGCATTTTGCGCTTAAACAAAACGTACCTTATAAACTTAAACAAATATATTTGAAAAGAACTTCAGATTCAGCAAAAAAATAAAAAAAAGAACACACACATTTCAAATTTAAAACAAAGATCGTTTAATGATGTTTCACGAATATTACATTAGAAAATACGCTGGCAGACGCAAGATTATTGTTATGGGGACAAAAAGGCAAAATGAAAATACAAATCGAAAAGCACGACGACATCTACTATATAGGTTTGCCCTAGGTATACACATTATATATATATTTAGGTCTCTGTATGTATTATAAAAATGTAAAAAAAAGTAAACAAAAATTATGGGTAAATAACGTGTACAAGTTGGCAATGCGGAGAGTTAGTGTTGAGGTTTAGGCATAAAAGGCGGCAAGTGGATCAGTTATATATATTTAAAGGATGTGTAAGTAAAGTAAAGGCAAGGCAAATTGTTGACGTCTAACGTTATAGTAGAAGAAAAAGAAGGATCGATCGATATATACACTTGCAACATATGTATATTCTTCAGGCGTGTGTGAATGGCGTTTAGGTATTTGTTTATTGTGTAAAATTGATTACGATGTGAACCTGTTATTGCAAATGAAAAGTGATTTTAACTATTAAGAAAAATCTATATATACATATTATATAAACCCATAAAAAATACAAAAAAAAGAAGGATCTAACAGTTATATATAATATACATTAAATGATGAATTATAAATGCAAGCAACACACACACACAACCCACACACATTTTAAGTTTGAAAAACTGTTAAAAGAAGGAAATCATTTAACTAGAAACAAAACTACCTAAAAAACTACAATGCATATTTGGATCAATTTGATTTAAAATATGCTTTATTATTAATTATGTTAACATACAATTTTCATCTCAGAGATGTTTCAAACATGCAACCAACAAAAGCAAAGTGAAATAAAAAGTAATTATAAAAACGAACGGCGATTGTTTCTTAGCGTTTTTTGCCGAAGCACTTTATTTGCAGAGACACAAGCGTTTTAAGTTTAATTTTAAGTTAAGACATATTAAAGTTCTGCGTGAAGTCGTATTCGATGGTCGGTATGACGGTCTGAACGAATTTCAGGAATATTATCAAATATAAATGCACGCCCAGCTGGCCGCCGCCCTCCTCCACCGTCTGTATGATCTTCTTCATGATGTCAGCATGTCGACACGGATGCACCGAGGCCATATTGGGGCCTGGCAGATGCGGATGCGACTCCATGGTTACCGTCTTCTTGGCGTGATCTTGAGATACATCTTCGTACATCTGTTCGACGGTCAGGGGCTTGCGCTGCTCATCGTAGCCCACCACCCAGAGGCGTGGCGTCTGATAGTACTTGTCGTAGCTGATGTGCAGGTCGTAGGTGCGCGTGTGGAGCACGGCTGAGTCACCACCACCGCTGGCTTCTCCACCCGCCGACGATGTGCCAGCGGCCTTTGTTTCTGCCTCGGGCTTTCGTGTGGTAGTGGCCACGGCCGGATCGACTAGCTCCAGCATGCCGCTCTCCTCGAAATCATCCATGTCAATGGCTTCGTCATCATCTTCGTCCTCGTCCTCGGCACCAGCTGCGGTGCCTGGGGCGGATTTGTCGCTATCTGGAGTGTGCATTTCATCCTGCAAACGAAATTTGATTTAGTTTTGATTAAGCCAAAAAACTTCCCTACACTCACCTTCGTCTCCTCCATTGTTAGTTCACAGATCTTGTCCTCCAGCTGGGTGGTGCCGTCATCGTTGAGCTGGTGGGTCTCCACCCAACCGCCGTCCCCGGACTCCTCCTCCACCAGCGTCTCCTCACCGACGTATTCCATTTGCTTGCAGCGTCGATAGCATGGCACATTGCGCGTTATCAGAAATTGCTTATCTGGATTGAGAATTAATGATGAAAAAATGATTTTAATGGGTTTAAATTGGTAATTAAGCCTTTAATATTGCAAATTTAGAGCAGTCCAACTCACCCTTTGGTAGGTAGGGTTTCGTCTTGGTCTCATCCCCGGCAGCCCATTGCCAGGTAGGGCAATGGTGCACCAAGTGATCACCGGCGGCCACAAACTCCTCGGGCGTCAGGACGCCCGTCTCCCGGAATTTGGATTCCTATAAAAGAAAGGGGAAATTTAAGTGCTGTTGTGACTCTATGAAAATTAATTCGGCGACAGTCTGGCGACGAATCCGGTTTTATGGCCATTAAGGGAATGGGAAATCGTTAGGGGAAAATGAGTGAATCAATATACACAAAGTATAGAGTGAAAGGCCCTTATCTTTGCTGGTTTTCCTTTGTGCTGATGCTGGCTTGTATATGTATAGACGCTTTTGTAGGTCTGGTTTGTTTTTTAATCACAGCGATAGTAAAAAAGTTTTTCTTTTTAGTTTGTTGTTGCACTTTTTATAATCACCTTCAGTACGGGTGTTAGATATTCGGCCACATTGAGAGCCGTGCCTTTTACGGTGTTTAGTACGCTTTGCATTTCGTCGTCCCGGTGAGTATTGCTCTCTAGTCTAAACGCTTAAACTTAATAAATACAATTAAAGTTGACTCTCTCAATTGACTTGCAATTCCCCAGCAAATTGTTTTTGTTGCTCGCGACAACAACAGCGCGCTGCGGTCACACTAGGTCAATTGCCAATCGATAATTTATATCGAAATGTAAAATTTATATAAAAATACTGGTAGTTAAAAAATGTAAAAAATTAAAAATGATAAAAATTGCGATTTTAAGGAACTTCATAGCCAAAAACCATTAAATCTGTTTTTAGATTGCATTTGTAAAAGCATTTAAGGATTATTAAGGAATTTTTTTCAAATATTTGAAACTCTCAGTTGCACTTTTAGTATTTTTCGTTTGTTTTGCCAGCTCTGGCCACACTGTCCCGATTCGCGCACATTGTTTTCAACGTTTTTCAAGGCATCGAAATGGGTGAGAAAATTCAGCCAAAATTCATACTGCCGCCACCCAAATTTGACAAGACAAATGCTCGGACTACGCCCTCGCACCACTACCTGACCCCCAGTGGGATGACCCTCCTTCCAAGGGCCAAGCAACCGCCACCCATGTACGGGGCACGAGGATCCACAGTGCCAGCTAAGTACTTGGCCAATAAAAAGGTGGGTGTCCTTAAACCCCTAAAGATTCACTGTTTTAATTGAGCTTATTTATATCACAGGATAACCACACCGATGTGCCGGCAACTCCGCCTGTTTACAAATCTCCACCGCGGCCCGAGTATTGTCACACCTGTGGCATGGAGTTGGCCAATTCACAGGACATGAAGCTCCACTTGGACAAGCACGAAGCATGCCCCGCCGAGGATTGTGATTTTTCTGCTCTTCACAACATCCTGGAGCGGCATATAGAAGGTAATCACATTACGGGAGACTATAAAAGGGTGAAGAAGGTATGGACAGAGGAGGAACTGGCTGCTTGGAGGGCAGAACGAAGGAAAAGGTCAGTTGATTATAATATTTTTAAGCTCTATTAGCTAATTTTTCTCACAGATTTCCCACTGCAGCCAATGTGGAGCAAGCCCGGCTGGCCAAGGAGCAGCGAATAAAACGTGGTGAGCGCTTGGAGGCCTCCAAGGCTCGTTTTGGAAGCCGTGAAGATCGTCAACGAACGCGGCCCAAGAACAATGACAAAGAGCGTGCCAAGCCCACCAAGAAGAAGAAAAGGAGGGGTCAGAGAAAGCCATTTGAAGGGCAAAAGAAAGAAGGAACTAGCAATGAGGTCAAGGGTGCAAACGCTGCTTCTACTTCTGGGAAGAAAAAAATTGAAGAGAAAGCAACAGATGAGGAAACGAATCTCGCCTTGATCAAATTTCAGGGCACTGGAAAAATGACGGATTACAAGCACTTCAAGGACAAAATTCCCAAAAAGGAGAACGCGTTGATTGGCCTTCTGGGAATGTATGGATCAGATAGCGAAGAGGAAAGTGGGTCAGAGAATGAAGACTTGAAGGAGAATCTAGATGAAGTCAAGCCTATGGCAGGAGATTCGAAAGTTCAAACGGAATGCAAAGAAGAAGACGATTTAAACAAAGAATTAATTAGCAACAAGGAACTTCCCCTTGAAGGTTCATTATCCCAACCCACCTTAAACGCTCCTAATACTAGTGATATTCCTGCAGCTGTAGAAACTTTATCATCCTCTCCTGTAAAATCAACATCTACTGAAGTTCAAAGTAAATCTCTGGCAGAAGTATCTTCTGCTAAGGAAAATAATTCCTCTTCTGATGAGGCACCCAATGAAGAGCCTTTTCAACGGGTTACCGAAATCATAGTACAGGCAGATCCTCCTAAGCCACAACCTAAGAAGGAGCCTACATCTAAAATAGCTCCCAAACGAGCTGCACCAAAGCGTGTTTATGGCTTAAACTTCAAGAAAGCTCGCAAGTCAACGTCACAGAATACTCTGCTATCAAAACTCTTGGAATCAGATATACGGCATGAACGGAATATACTGTTGCAGTGCGTGCGTCATGTTTGCGAAAAGAATTTCTTTGGCATTGGGCAAAGTAGAGAACCTACTAAAAGCTGTGATGCCGAGGGGCTTAAGATGGATCTAGCTACTAATGAAGAAGCAACTAAGCTAGTTCCTACTTGTGATAAATCAGATTTGTAGCCATTTTTAGTATACTAATTTTAAGCAATTTAAAGTACAAATATAAGTTTCAAATTGATTTCCTGTTCTTTCAACTTAGTATTATTTTCGTACAAACTTACAAGTATTTGTTTCTTAAAATTAATTGGTGGACATGGAGGAGTCACTGCTGCCCATGGGATGATCTCCACCACCAGCGGCTCCCCCTCCGCCTCCAGCACCGGCTTGCTGTTGTTGCTGCTGCTGCTGCGCCGCCTGTTGTTGCTGCTGCTGTTGTTGTTGCTGCTGCTGCTGGGCGGCTGCGGCGTGCTCCTGCTGACGTTTCTGCTGCTGGCGGGCAGCATGCGAATGTTTCGCCTTTGTCTCCTCCAATTCACGAACTCTGGATCGGGCATGCTGGATGCGGTGCCAGGCCATTTGGAGCACCTTGGCGGACGCATACCCGGATCCTTCGTGTGGCTGACCCGTGGACACTTGTGTTAAATAGTTGATCTGTTCCGACAGCTTCGATTCCACGCTGGACAAGCTCTTGAGGAACTGCTGCGACTGAGTTTCGGCATTTTTCTGTGACGACTTCTCCTTGCCCAATTCCTGCAGCGCTTGGCCTGCGAAGATTGGCGAATAAAAGCCAATGCTTCTGACTTTTATGCATGTCTTACTCACCTGCACTCTGCATACACAGGATTATCTCCTTCTCGATCTCATCCAGAGCATGTATCTTGTCCAGGGGATTCATCTTTTTAAGCAAAGTCTACAAAATGTTTGTTTAACTTTTGTTTAATAATATATCAATATATCGATATTTTTTCTTTGGTTTCTGGTTTGATACAAAAAATATCATTTATACGATATTTTTAAGCCCTATCTGCACGTAAGCTATCGAGCCCTAGAAAACTACCACCTCTACCTGCCTGGATGCATGTAGACAACCCTGTTCTGTACACCAACAACAATTTTCCGGAAATTTTCTGCCCAACGCGAAAACGTTTTTTCTTTGCTGAAATTCAATAAAGAAAACGCAAAATGGACTTCCAGAACCGAGCCGGTGGCAAGACCGGCAGCGGAGGCGTGGCCTCATGGTCGGAAACGAACCGCGACCGGAAAGAACGCCTGCGGCAGCTCGCCCTCGAAACCATCGATCTAAACAAGGATCCGTACTTTATGAAGAACCACTTGGGCTCCTACGAGTGCAAACTCTGTCTGACGCTGCACAACAACGAGGGCAGCTACCTGGCCCACACGCAGGGCAAGAAGCATCAGGAGAACCTGGCCCGGCGTGCCGCCAAGGAGGCCAAGGAGGCACCGTCATCCCTGCTGGCACCGGAGAAGCCGCGCGTGGAGCCCAAGAAGTTCGTGAAAATCGGACGGCCTGGTTATAGAGTGACCAAGCAGCGAGAGCTCAGCAATGGCCAGCAGTCGCTGCTCTTCCAAATTGATTACCCAGAAATTTCGGATAACATTGTACCGCGCCATCGCTTCATGTCCGCCTACGAGCAAAAGATTGAGCCGCCAGACCGCAAGTGGCAGTACCTGCTGTTTGCCTCCGAGCCGTATGAGACCATTGGGTTCAAGGTGCCGTCGCGAGAGGTGGAGAAGAGCGAGGGCAAGTTCTGGACGCACTGGAATCGTGACACCAAGCAGTTCTTCCTGCAGTTTGCCTTCAAGTTCGAACCCAAGATTTTGCCGCCACCGCCGCCGAATATGCATCGAGCGATGGGACCGCCTGGTGGAGGTTTCCCAATGCCAGGACCACCGCGGCCCGCAGCCATGCATCCCATGTTCAACGGCGTTCCACCGCCGCCGCCCATGTAGGAAATATCGTCAACTATCCCCAAAATATAAGAATAAACAATTTTTACTAAATACAACTCAAGTGCTTAGTATATTTACGTTATTAAGCTTAGGAAATTGAAAAAATATTGCTCGACTCTTTGTAACTCTGGTTTGTCTTACAAATCTCAATCGCGTTTAAGGTAAGAATTAGTCTAAATCTAAGTGGCTTAACCTAGTCAATATACACTATCAGGGATGCCACGGAAATGGCTAACGATTTAAGGTCAACCCAAGGTATGTATGGAATATTGTAGATTCCAAATTTAATCAGATCAGATTTAGATCCTTAGCTATTTCAGTAGCCCTTGTCCCACATTCCCATTTAGATCTTCTCGCGCTTTTTGAAGTTCCTCTTGGATGCACATCGATTGATTATGTCCGATACGTGTGGCTTGTGCTCAAAGATCTTCATAAGCTGACTCTGTGCCTCGTTGATGCCTTCGGTGATGATCTTGCTTCGTTGAATATTGCCCTGGAGATACAATTTAGTTATTACTGAACGGTTATAGGGTTAACTAAAAGCCTACCTTTAACAATTCCGTAACACGCTCCATTTCATTGTGCTTATCTTTGTCCTTCTCCAGATCTTTAAGCATAACCTCCAGCTGTCCTAAGCTGACCATCTCCGATTCATTCTGTTTCGAGCATAAATTCTTGTATGGGTTTGTCTGAAATGTGTATTATTTATTGTACTTACCAAGTCCTCCATTTGCGAACTCAAATGATAGATCTTCCATCCATTGATTTTACCCTGGACATTCGGTTGATTGGCCAAATCGATCACCGTGGCACGACGCTCCTCTCTTGGCTTTACATCGGTATACCGATGGAAGTGATTGTTGGCCAACTTGTGAGTGGGCTTATAGGTCTGTAATAACGGAAAATTATACACAGGTGATCCCGAGATGAGGCGTTGAGCCTGAACTCACATTGAGCAGCGCACAGTTGCGCGGACGGCGGATAACAAAGTCCACCGGATTGGCATTCTCCTTGTTGCCCGTCACGGCGGGTGTACTGTTCCGATGGTTGGCATCGCCTGGCGCACTATTCGGTGCCGGCACGCCCGGTGGCGCTGCCGCTGCTGCCACCAGCAGCCCTCCATTGTTGTGCTTCTGCATGTATGCAGCACCAGTTGTTGGTTCCGCACTAGGCGGTGGCAAGGACAGAGATGCTTGACTTTGCGTAGAGTGCTGGCTGTCATTGCTGTTGGGAATGGGACATTACAAAAGATGTCTTACGGGACAAATATAAATACTCACGTTGATCTTCGCGGCTTCTTTCTTGAGGAGCAGTCATAGCTGGCGCTGGAGCTGTTGCCCGTGCCGTTCAGTCGAGGACCTGCCTGATGCTGTTGCATTTGCGAAGAGGCACCCACAACCAGGTGAGACGCTTGCTGTTGCTGCTGCTGCTGAGGTGGCTGTTGCTGCTGTGGCGTCGGTGCTTGCACATCCACAAAAGCGCTGTTGCCGCTACGAGCGCCCAGGGACGAGTGACTCAAGCTCTGCTGAATTGATTGATGTGATGAGTACATCTTCATGGAGAAAATAAAAGTTAGTTAAAGTTACTAAAGTCTGTCTTTCGATACTAACCTCATTGATGGGGTTAAAGTGCGTGGCATTTTCCCGCGCACTGGCACCAGCAGCCGGTGGCGGATCGCCAATCCTGTCCTGCAATTGTTGTTGATCCACACCGGGCGAGGAGTTCGCCGATACAGTAGTGGAGCCATCCGAAGAAGCCGGCGACTCTGCCCGAGAATTTCTAGTGGAAGAACCGGCTGTAGCAACTGCTGTGGATGCCACATTTGTCACGCCGCTGCCTGAGCTGTTCGCAGCCCATTCCTTCTTGGCCAGCGCTTCCACAGTGAGCCCCGAGTTGAGTCCGCTGGATGTCGGCACCGCCACGGATACGGGCTGCAGATTGAAAGTGGTTCCCGGACTCGGACCACTTGTGTTGCTCGCCATGGAGAGCAACGTAGGCGCCAGATTCTTTGCCGCTCGGATGGGCGAGCCCTCTGCATCCCGCTTTCGCATAAAGTTGGGCACCAACGATCCACCACCACCTCCGGTGGCAGGCTGCTGTGGATTGCCCGCTCCCGTCGTTGTCACCTTGACCGAAGTGTGCAGCGGTATTACCATGTGCTGCGGCGGTGCACTGTTTGCTCCAGCTGGTATTATCAGCTGCTGGTGGCCGCCTATGGTCCGGGTAGCAGCTACGCCTCCGCCGGCAGCGCCTGAGGGTAATACAGTGAATGTAGCCTGCGATCCAACTCCGGCGGATCCGGCTCCAGCTCCAGTTGGCGCATGACTAGCAAAGGGCAAAGAGGACACCGACAAGCTGCCGCCGGCACTGCTCACCAACTGCGGCTGTGCCTGTGTGCTCTGCGTCACTGTGGTTGTGGTCAACGATAGAACCCCCGTGGAGGCTGAGGCCGGCATAGATTCGTAGTAGATTGTGGCTGCACTTCCCTTATCATCGATCTGAGAGAGTCGAATGGAAATAAGTGAGAGATATCGACTGGAAGCTGAGCGAAATCAAAACGAACCTTCATTAACTGACTTTGTGAAGCCACCACCGGGTTCCAAGTGCGCTGGAAACTTCCCACTGCTGGTCCACTGTTTCCGGGTCCCTCTGAGCCTGGTGCAGCAGCCGTGGGAGCCGGTGTCATCATCATCTTAATGCCGCCGCTGGCATTCTTGATGGGCGTCAGTGTGCCGGTAAGGATGTTTCCCCCGGGACCAACAGCACCGCCTCTTCCGCTAATGGTCAGGGGCAGAACAGTTGCTCCGCCAGCCGCTGATGTGGCTCCCGTCACAGAACTGGGATTGACCACACTGGCCGAGACACTTGGCACGGACACCGCCTGGATGCTGGCCACGCCTTGCGGCGTCATTGTGGGACCGCCTGTGCCTCCGGCAGTGGACAGTTTGCCAATGGGATTAAGCTGTGTGATAGTCAGCGATGGCTGCACCTTGGCCGTCATAGTAACAGGTGGTCGGATTCCTGCAGCATAATTACAATGAAGGCATAAATTTAAGGCATAAATTCCTTGATTTCAACTTACCCATCTTGGCGGCTGCCGTTGTGCTCATCACGAAAGGCTGGAGCATCACATTGCCGGCCAAGCGGGCAGCGGGTCCTATGATCTGCTGCGTGGTGCCCGTCGCCGGCTGCTGCAACTGGATAATCCTTGTTGTGTGTAAGTTGGTGGTTGTCAGAGCAGTTCCACCCACCCCAGGCCCTCGGCCTGGTGCCACTGTCGCTCCCCCGGAAACGCTGACGGGCGTTTGAGATGGCGTAACGCTGGCATTCAACTGCGGGATGCTTGGAGCCCTGATGCTGATGCTGGTCGTGTTTAATTTGGCAGCTGGAAAGCTCTTGCCCAGCGGTATTGGACGCACCTGCCGCGGCGTCACTGTGGTTCCTCCTGGCGTTGTGGTGGGCGTGGCCACTGCGAAACGAGGATTAAATTGTTGGCCAGGATTTGGATTGGCATTTGGCGTCGACACGTTTGAGGAGTACACCAGCGTGGCTTGGTGCTGTCTCTGTGGTAAGACTGTGGCCACATAAGCTTGGGGACCACCAGGACCAGCTGCCTGCTGGGGGGTCAAAGGCTGCCCAGTAGACACAGATAGAGCTGTCAAAATGGAAAACAATTAATAGAGATGTTAGTGGGTACTACTGAGGCAAAAACTCACCCGTTGGCGCTTGCACTGGAGTAGCAGTAGTCACCACGCTGGCACCGCCCACGCCTGCCGACGTGGTGATGATGCGTTGACGCGGCTGATGGATCGCTCTTATAAGTTGCACTTGTCCCGTCGGACTCTGCATCCAAGTAGCACTGTTGCTGGACGAGATCACCGTGGATGGCGGCTGGGATGATACCGCCACTCCACTCCTGCTGACCGAGGCGGTTGCTCCGCGCACAAAGCCGCCCGATGTGCTGAGACCCGTGGGCGCTGCGGGCGTCACTGTCGCCGAAGTCGAGGATGTGGCTCGCAGGGGCGTCACCAAGCGTTGGCCAACTCCCACGCCAACGCCACCCATCTGGGTTGCCGTTACACTGGCTCGCGGTAGATAGTGTGCCTGTGTGACCGGTCGGGTGACAGTAATCGAAGCATTGGACACACTCCTAGCCGGAGCAGCAGGTATGGCTGTAATCTGAGTCCTTCCCGTCGCTGTGACATTCTCCAGTTGCTTGATCATAGGCATCATGACGCGAACCTGCGTGGACTGGCCTCCAGCTCCGATAGCTCGTATGGAGGCCGCCGTGGTGGCTTGACCCGTATTCAGGGATATCGGTGTGCCCGCCAGAGATGCCTGCTGAATGGGATTGGCTGCGGCTACCTTGATCGTTCCGGCGCTGAGGATCGGAGTGCCGGAAATGGATATCCCACCGCCGCCGTCGGCCTTCACGTGGGTGATCTTGGCTGCCACCGCCGAGTGAGCTGCAGAGGATGGCAAATGGGATGATGGCAATGAGTACTTGTTAATGACGCCGCGCAACTGCAGTGGCGGATGCGGATGCGATACCAGGGATGCGGATGAAGATGCGGAAGCCACCGATGATGAAGATGGATTCAATGACGGCAGCAAGGACAACGACGGCAGTGCATGGGGATGCAGTTGTTGGGTGCGTATCTTAATGGTTTTCAGGGGGGCTGTGCGGGCAGGCAGTGTGGGGTTTCTGTGAGTTTTCTGGTTAAAAGTTCGACATGTAACACACAAATGATGGACGGACAAACAAGATGAAGACCAAAGGATAAATTCTTAAATCGAATTAACCGACTTTTTGAAAATAAGAAAAATCATGAGCATTAAAAGAGAACCATGAGACTGTTGGCAACCCTGCCACGAATGCACAGTAACAACAAAGCACACATACACACACAGATGCACAATGAGAGCAGCAGTGCTGCGAAAGTGAGGCAAAAAGAGGAATAGGAAACAAACAGTGCGCGTATGCGAGAGCAAAAGAGAGGCGCTGAAATGTTATGTATACATACGCACACAATTGCACAGTGCTAATACAGGGTTTATTCCACTATACATATATATGTATACATTCCACTTGGATATCGTTCAACATACCTGATGGCGCTGTAGCTGTACTTCCGCCGCCGCCACCCACCGTTCCTCCTCCCGCGCCGCCCTCGCTCGACGCACTCATTATTTCAGCTCAACTGGTCGATTCCTGCAAGAACACAACAACTTCAAATCAGTCCACGTTCTACTTTGTCTTCGCCTCCTCCCCTTTTCTCATGCTTGTTATCTATGCACTCTGTATCCACGAACTCTCTGAGCACACAGATGCGGGTCGTGAACGTGTTTTTCGCCGATGTAGCGGCTCTACTTGCCTTTTAAGCCAATAAGAAGCAATCACGCGACCTTGCAAATAGTCTTCAACTATTTTCACCGCGCTTTCTATTAATTTAACCGTATTCTCTTTATGTTTTTCTGATCTCTCCAACGAAATGGTAATAACCAGTAGAGGTGCAAGAACATCGATGACAACATTGATGCACCGATGATTTTTTCGACCATCGATGTTTCTGTGCCGTCACTATCTAGACAAACAGCAAAGGAGTCCAAGAAAGCTATCAGGAAATCTGACCGACCCGTCTTAGACTGGACATAAACTAATGTTTATCAGTAAAAATCAAATTTTTTTTAGTATTTTTAAAGATTTATATAAGAAATGATCTCAGTTGTCCGTTTTCAATTTTTTTTCTGATGCCAAGTATAGAAATACTTTGATTTCTTTTTTAAATAACAATCATTGTCAATTTCAATTATTTTAAAAATATTGCTTAAATTTTTTGAAACATCGAAAAATCTATGTCTTTATACATACATTGGTGTTTTTGCACCTCTAATTACCAGACGGTGGCATTAAAACAGGAGCTCAAACTATCGTCAGATAACGATATTTGAACGTTTAAAAAATACTGTCGAAAAAAGATTGACATTGACCACCCCAGTTTTGCTATATATGAAAAAGGAAAAGACAAAAACTTTTACTAATTTCTGCCGTGGGTTCACACATGTGTTGCTTTGCAAGAACGATTGGAACTTTTCCGATTAAATCGATTATACAAATTTATATCGATGCATCGTATAATTCAACAAAATTCGATTAATCGAATATAGAATCGATTTTATTTCCAGCTCTACTGCCCACCACCACATTGTGTTGTTTTTCTCTTACCTGTTTCCTCCTAGTCTCTCAGCGAAGTAGTTGTAAAATTGCATTTTGCAAAGTCTTTTGCTGAGACCAAAATCCAAAATTGACAAAGCTAGAAAAGAACCGAGGCGTTCGAGGACGTCCGTGCCTGTGTGAGTGAGTGGGTGTGCAAAATATCCTGTGTCGTGCAGTGTGGGGCGCAAATTAAAACCAATACCACACTGAAAACCGACACAATCACACACGGCCGAGAGCGAAAAAAGACACAGATTAATTAAATTACAAGTGAAATTCGAGTGAGTGGTTAATTGTCGTTCTGGCCACCAGCCACCAAGTGACCAAACAGGCCAAGCAGACGCGCGTTACGTGAAAAGCAGATCGCAAAGTGCCCACAATTCGTTGAAAAGAAAAATTGATTTTCCACAATTGCAATTGGAAGGCAAAGCCAAAGGCAAAAGCAAAAGCAAAGAAAAGCAGAGGAAGAGCCAACAGCCGTGCGCGCGCGTGTGTGTGTGTCCGTGTGAGGCGAAGGGGGTGTAAAGGTGGGAGAGTGGGAAGCGGAGGAGAAGACGAAGACGGAAACGGAGGGAGCACATCCAAGCTTCGCATCCTCGCATAATGAATATTGTCGGGGAATATGAATACAGCTCCAAGGATATGCTTGGCCACGGCGCCTTTGCCGTCGTCTACAAGGGACGTCATCGCAAGGTAAGATCCCAAAAATAATGCCAAAACAACAAAAATACCAATCACCCCTTCCATTGCTTACAATTCCGTCATATTAGTAACCTGTTTTTTACGACTGATTCGGCGCTTTGTTATTGTTTTCATTTTAATGTGGGGCTTGGTCGCATTTGTAAAACAACATCAACAACAACAACAGCAGAAAACGTTAAAGTTATTAACAATGCGCCATTGTCAAAGGTAAACACGAATACGTCGTCGCAGCGGCAAAGGCGAAAAACAGATCCCAAAAAACGGATACGGCAAATGTCGCGAAATTTAAAGAAAATCAGCTGACCACACTGAAGAAAAAGTATAGGAAGTTTTTAATGGATAATTTATTATATTTATGGGCAATTATATACAAATTACTTATATTTTATAAAATACAATATATTAACGCAATACAATTTGGCAATAAAACAAAAGGCCTTGGAAACAAAACTACTCCTGAATTTTATTATACAGAATTCCTAAAATGTTTTACAGATTTGCCAATAAATACAAAATTTTAACTTACAAATATCAAAAAAGTTAAATATTTCGCATTCCACTGTGCGAAACCGTATGAAACTACTGTTGAGCGGGAGAGTCCAGCGAAATCACAGCCCTTTGTTGTTGCTCAGGCGTGGCTATATGTATGTTTTGTTTTCCTTCAAATTTGCGTCTTTCTATTGTTTATTTTCTATTGCCTTGTGCGCTCCCCTCCTATTTTTCTAAGCGAATTTCGGTTCAGCTGCTGGCACACGCACGTGCTTTGGAGCGATTTCTTTTTGCGAGAGCCCCATCCGTAGCATATCTACGTATTATTTATATACAGACACCATGGCGTATGGAAAATATGTGTGTATGGCATGAGTGTGTGCCATAGAAGTTTTGAAGAGAATGAGAAATTCTTATCGGCATTTTGGGGTAAATAAGAAAAATTAAATAATATTAAATATAATAAAATAAATAAAAATAGGTTATATATTCTTTTATTTAAAAACTTGATAAAATAAAACCTTTTCCCTTAAGCAGAAAATAACAGAATAAATCCGTTTATAGCTTTCCTCTCTACAAGTGAAATAATCACTAAAAGTAACAAACGAATATTTCTTAATAAGCTAATAAATCCTTAATATAAACATTATAATATGCTTTTAATTGCCATCAGGCTTAACCAGTTAGTCAAATAGCGTTCAGGTCAAACAACTGTTATCATTTCATATTCAACAAGCATTAATAAAAATAGTTACGCATCCTAAACGATTAGATCATTAATATGAATGAGCCTTTTTTTTGTGTTTCTTTCAATATACTTATAGGCACTAAAAAAAAAAAAAACAAATCAAAACAGACAACACGCAGAGAGTGAAAAGCTCTTCGAAGCGGCAACAGCTGCCAGTTATTGCATCAGCTGTTTTTTCTATATGTGTGTATATCCATTAAAGACACGCACCTACATATAATAACATATGGATGTTTTTCTCCTTATACACAAAATATATCTACGTACATTTCCATATGATCAAGCCAAAACAAAATTATCTTGCTCATATCATTTGCAAAACATTCAGTGTGTTCTGTTTTTCTCGTTCGGCGATCGTGTTTTCCATTAGTGCAACAAAGCAAAGAAAAAATCGTCTTATCAACTTTTGCTTTCTTGTTTTCCTTTTTTTTTTCTAAATTGCTCAAGTTCGTAGCGTCTGTGTAAATAAAATCACATTATTAATTACAAATGCAGTGTGACGACAAAAATAACAATAACAATGGCACAATCGGTTCACATGTACACCACCACCATCATTCACTTGTCTCGTTTCCATCTAGACACGACGTAAGACCCTCTCTGTCACCCTCAACCTTTACATCTCTTTTACCGTAGATTTGTCATTAATGGCCTCTCTTTCTCCTCTTTATTCACTAAAGATCTGTATCGAGAGTCGATTTAATTTTGGTTTTTTCCGTCTGTCGTTTCTTTTATTTCGGTTTTTTTGTAAGACAGTAAAACCCCGCCATGGCTTGTTCAATTTATGATCGTTAATCATGTAATGAAATTCCCAAGGTGATCAATGGTATCTCGTTAAAGTTCCTTGGATTTGTCTCATTTCATTTGTCACTAGATTTATTTATTGGGTTTTTAGACGTTAAAATCTAATTTGAAGGTCTATATAGAGCGACCTGGAGTTACTTAATTTTCCACATGCATAACAGGGTATTGAATTTAAGTTGGGTAAATTGTAAATAGATGAGCGTACTCCGAATTTTTTACCACAATTTAATAATAGACATGGAAGTTATTGGAGAAAAAGTAGGAACTTTTAATCTTCAGATGATTAGTCAAGTCTCAAACGGTGCTTTCGAATTAATAATGTACTTTATTCATCTTAATAGCAATTTAACAACACCTATATGTATTTTATTTAGCTTCAAATCATTGAAGTCATTTCACAACAGTGCGGAACGCGAGTTATAGGTAGACTTAACTTCCCGCGTCTTTCCTTTTATGGCCACTTACGCTTAACTGGTTTGTGGGAGCTACGCCGGTTTTCGATTTCTTTCCATGACTTAACATCGCCGTAATCACTTTGGGTTACTTGAGCAGCTCGAAGGACAAGGCAATGCGGAGTGCTTGGCATTTGTATCTCCAGAAATGTATCTTTTGTCTGCACGTGCTCAGCGACAGCAGAATATTTGCTAAAAATAGTCGAAGATCTAGTATCTGTGTGCGTTTGTGACATGTGCAGAGCGCCTAGAGATACACACTCGTAAGATACTCGGAAAAGGAAATCCTCTGCAGAGGATCCGAAATCCAAAAATAAATGCCAGCTGCAGGTTCCAAGTACACGGGGGGACTGTCTGGTTAGTTTCCATTTTTGTACTATCATGAATGAAGCCATCAATCTCTATCTGGCGGATACGACGGCATGTGTGAAACCAGACGACACGTGTCTCCATATTTCACAGAACGAACGCTCCGTTTTATCGCCCGCCAATTGCATAAGCTGGCTACGGCGGAATCATGCAAAAATTACGTTCTAAGCGCGTGTAATGTTTATTGTATTTCCAGACCGACCGCCCCCCTTCAGCACAGAGCACAGAGCTCGATTGTGCAATCGGTTCTCGGCTCTCGTTTTGAGGCTTATGCATATTCATACACTTTGTTTGTCCATAGCGAAAATGCAATTGCATTTTGCATTTGAATTTGTCAACGCCTCGTACTTTATTTGGCTTTGAAAATGCGGCTTGAAAAAGATTGAAATAGATAGGGATCGCTCTAATCGTTGGGTTTGCCATGAGTGTTAGTGATTTAAATTGCTTTATAATCAGGTTTAAAAAGTAGGATTCTGGGCAGGCCCCTATTAAAATGATTAGCACATGTTTCTTAGAAATTTAATTAGTATTTCTTAAATACAATCCATTCAGGGCCACTTCAAATCAAATCTAAACAGACTTCAAACTTAATAGTTTCGAGATCAGTTTTGAAGTCACAAACCAGTTGGAAATTATATTTCCATAGAGTTGAAAAATACTTAAAGCAACTGATGGGTTATTTTGTTTAACAGTAAAACTTCTAATCTTATTTTCATCAAAATTTAAATAAACGGAAGCCAAATGCTAGACATCGAAAACAAAAGAAACCCATCCCATAAACTCGAAATCACCTTTCTAATTCGTGTTGATGGGAACAAGTTAAACACGTGCAGGCCGAATCAGATCCGAAAATAACCAATTAATTATTCAGCAAATGCCGCGCCGCCAGACTTCTTCCAGCATAATATACCAATTATCCAAGGTATTACTCACACAAACTAGTTTGGCATGTTCTCAGCTCCAGATCGGTGGTATTCTATATAAATTAGCCGGCCGACGTGTGATCCGATCGGGCGTGAATTATGCGGTATTGAAATAAAAGTTTTGCGTCGCAAAAAATTAGAATTTCCGCGATTTGCTTGCAAAGTTGATGGCGGCGGCGGCGTCGGTGATCAGAGCTACATTTTCACCCGCCAAACCAGTTGAAGTTGTTTTGTATCCATCAGATACGACGACGATACTCGCCTGGCCTAGCCTGTGTTTGAGGTGTTGCACTTTTTTTTCCCCCTTTTCTTTTGTCTCTGGCTTTACTCTTTCTCGCATTTTCTGCGCAATTATTATCTTTTTCGTTAGCTATTTTTGGCCAAAAGAAATGTTTTCCTTTCTTGTTGTTAGTTAAGAGGCCGTTGCACCAAAGACCACACAAAAATAACAAAAAATTACCTCGCCTTATCGAGCCCCCCAGTTCGTTGAACCTTTCCCTGTTTTTTTTTTTTTTTGGGTTGTTGATTGATGAAAAGAAATATCCAACTAACCTCGCTGCAACTTTTTTTGGGGGGCCTGGAGATCTCCGGGATCGGAGGTCGCTCTCTCCCAGTTTTCCATTTTCCTCAAGGTGCCAGGTGCGGGCAACTTTCCCGTTCGCTTTTGACACAGTTTTCGCTAGCTCGCTTGGATGATTGAGGTGATTGGGTCAAGAACTGCCTCGGCTTCCGCTGCCCGGCGTCCGCAATTCTTTTTCATTTTTATGGGTAATCTAATCTCTCTCGTTTTTATTGTCTTAGACAATGAACATAGAAGGAAAATGGAATATAATGGAGTGACGTAAAAGGCTAAAAATATAATGATTTAGCTCTCTAAGCTCTTTTTGTTGGTTATTTTAATAAGAAGAGTATTGTTTTCCATATGGTATTAAAGACCTTCTTTATGTTTTCTTATTAATATGTAATGATTTAGCACCAATTGCCTTCTGTAATCTCTTCAAGGTCTCAGGTTCAGCAACCATCAAACACCGGCTGAGGCTTGACAACAGATGCAGAGTTGAACTCACTTCAAGATTGTCGCTCAAACAAACAAACAAAAGTGCATGGGCCCTGTTATCGGTCAGAAGCTGCAAGAATAGCTTGTTTAATTGCAGCTTACAGAAAAAGAATATTAAAGAATAAATGTAAATTGTATAGATAACACACAGCCAGAGATTATGAGGGTTAAGAGAACAACATATCGATTGTCATTTCCATTCAAACAACACGTGAAAGACAGGGAGGTGATACGATATTCCTTGAGGAAACCGATAGGTAACTTTGATACCCTATAAATCTTAATTATTAAGGTTGCAAACAGTCAACTTTCCTGCCTTTACTAGGAGCTGAAATTCTATTAAAATGACACTTAATTAATAAACCATTCGTCAAGATATTTGCTGGCAAGCTTTTAATTGTTATTCCATGATCTTAAGAGGATAAAACCCATTCGATACTTTATAAAACCTGCACTATTCACGTTTGTGCTTCCTTGTAGTTGGCAAACTTGTTTAAATTTACACTTTCGTCTTTTGTTATGAGCCTTTGCCCGAGCCAGACGGCGGTGGAGCGAGCAAACACAGACAAAGAGTCATTGTCACCTGCTAAGTAAAAAGCAAATAAGGTGACCACCTTCCAGGAGAAATCGGCGGGCGGGGTTAGGGAGCAGGGCCTCGAGGTGCACTAAACGCGAAGCCTTATCAACCCGTTAGCTGCTGCTGCGCCGGTGCCAGTCCCGGCCAAGTTCCGTCACTCGAGTAAACAATCTTATTCACCGCAATTATGGGCTTTCCCCCGGCCCCTTTCGGTCTGGCCGTCGGTTGAATGCGTTTTTGCGTATCTAATAATAACGCCTAACCGAGCGAGGGCCGTCGCTTCTGGGATCATGATTTGCATTTCCCGGCATTTCCCCGTTTCGGTGCGTGCTAATTGAAGCAGGCCAAAGGCATTTGCTCAAGGAGAATGTAAACATTTCAAAGGCAAATTTATGGCAACAGCTGGATGCGCAGATTATGGGATTTAGATTGGACCAGCAGGAGTTGGTTCGAGTTCGGAACACGGATCTCTATACACTTTTCACAGTAGACAGGTCAGGGACCTTGGAGGAAATATAGCAGAAACTGTGGAAATTTAGAAGCTAAAGAATGTATTAAATGCATTCCTAATGTTAACAATGATCAAAATATATTTTTATTGTCCATTTAATTGTTGTTCTACATTAAATTTAAATAATCTACCAGTGAATCCACAACTGAGCGCTTCTTAAGTAAATGACCGATTAAGAACTTTATTATCTTGGCCATAAAATATGCACATCATTCTCAAACAAACAATCCTCATTCAAAACAAACCGAAAAAGGCGAAACCTTAACCCAAGCATTCAGTGTGTTTTATTTTTTGCTAATTTTGTGTCAATTGAATTCCAAAGCGAGTGAATTGATTCATTTCGTTGACTTTGGTTTATAATTCGGTTGCCCGTTCAATGACTTTGGCGTGACTAACCCACGATTAAGTATTAATGAAATGTTTCTCTTTTCTCTTCTTTTCCGTTTATAGAAACACATGCCGGTGGCCATCAAGTGCATCACGAAGAAGGGACAGCTGAAGACTCAGAACCTGCTCGGCAAGGAGATCAAGATCCTGAAGGAGCTCACCGAGCTGCATCATGAGAATGTGGTGGCTCTGCTGGACTGCAAGGAGTCGCAGGATTGCGTCAGCCTGGTCATGGAGGTAAGTGAGCTGGCATTAACATAAACATTAAGTTAACCGCAAAGAGGGGCAAAGGGATTCGTAAATATTTAATGCTTTCAGGGCTAAAACGAATGTAAGTGTGACTCAGTCCAGTTAACTGCACAGTAAGTGCACGTCGACCAGGTTCACGTCATTCCCATTCAATGGTTGCCCCCGGACCCCGAACCCTCTCTTCAGACCTCCTCTTCTTGACCAAAATGCTACGCCATTAATTGCGGAAGTTGCGAAATGAATTCGTAAACAAAAATAAAGTGGGAATAGAATGGCCAAAGCTATCAATTGGCGTCGAATGGTTGCTACTTATTATGAATGCGTTTCCATTGAATGTGTGTATCTTTGAAGTCGATATCTTAAAGGATTTTCGCAACCACCTTAAATAATCATAAAACAAAGACAAGGAGTTATGCCATGATTGATTCTAAGGCATATGTACGTGTTTATTTTTAAAATTTCATCGTACAAAGTCTGCTATAAACTATTTATATAAGTTTATAGTGCACACTTTTAACTAGTATTATTAAAGACCTAAATTAATGTGTATTATGAGTTGATCTAAATCCCAACAAACGCTATGCTACCATTTACTTTTTCTCTTTGTTTTTCTCTTATTTTGATTGTTGGTTTATTCATCGTTTCTGTTTTTGTTAAAACGCATTTTGTTGATTTACACCAACACAAGCGCACCTTGGATACCAAATGTATATTTAACCTCAAGTTTGTTCAACTTAATTTAGGTTACAGGTGTTTGCGTACTTTTAGCGGCCAGGGTGTCGGTGTTTATATACAATCTATTATCTTGAAATTAGGTCAAATGCCCGTGCCACGAGAATTAGCTTCCTCTGTTTTTTTTTATTTGCAAGCATTTTCACTGATAAGATTTGGATAGTGTTGTTTTCTATAATTTTGAAGGAGTAAGGGGAATGTGGGAATTAGTTCAGGGTAATAAAACTAATGCAGAATCTTTAAAATAGGTAAACATGGGTTTTGGTAGATTCGTTTTATCATTCATCAAGGAAACTATAGTTTTTGATAAGGCTTGTTTTTCTGTTGGGAATTTTCAGCCAATATTGAAGGTTTTTTATTTTCTATGCTTAATTTTTCTATGACTTCTTAGACAGATAAATTTCAAGTAAGGAATTTTGATTTTTTCTATTATACAAAAAGGATTTGTTAAACCTTTTTTTTGGCTTGACAAACTCTTTTCAAAAACTCGAAAAAAGGCAAGCCGAATTTATTTCAATCCGATGATTTTCAAAAAAGTTTCTAACCCAAGGTAAGGGTGCTTTCAAAATAACTCTAATCGAAATCCAAATCTGTTGATTTTTTGTTTTGTTTTCTGGTTGGCTTCCAACCAGAGCCACATTGTTGTGGCCACGCGATTGCATGTCATCGGTATAACATACACACATTCATAGGTGGAGCTGCGAGATAGGGGTGTAGCGATAGGGAGTGCTTCATCTGCCATTCAATTCGATCGCCTGACTTTGGCCCCATTCGCCATGTTTGCCCTGCCCCCGTGCTCCGCTGCTATTCTAATTTGTTGGCCACCAGAGAGACTCCTCCGTTTCCCCGAAATTAATCGGTTCGTTTTTGTGCTGTGTGTTGATGATTTTTATTGGTTCTCTGCCTTGGCCACGTGCTATCCCATTCCGTTTTTCCCACAATTCGTTGGCTACTGCTTGTTTATTTACCTTGCCAATATTTTACGATGTTTATACGTTGCTTAATTTTGTTGTCCGTTGTCTGGGGATAAATATGTGATAGGGACAAGTGTGGGATAGCAATCAAGGTTATCAGGTGTCGGGTTTCCGGGAGTTGTCCGCTGGACCAGAGAAGTTTCTGATTTCAGTAAACAAAGATAACGAGGCGTACATAAACACAGATGTCCCCTTTTTCCTATATCTTATGTAAATAATTATATCTTAAATAATGCTATCTTTCTAAAACACATTTTCCATTTGCTTACTATTTACAATAATTATCTTTATTGTATTTTGGCAAAAGTCTATACATTCATATAGCTAAAATCAGCTCTAAGAACTAAAGTATCTAGGTGTTACATTAATTTAAGTGTTGCGATGGAAATATCTAAACCTAGGACAGAGCCAGAAGTGTGTATGTGCGAGCAGTGTGTGTGCTTATGTTTTTGGTGTGTTTGTGGGTGTGGCTCTGGGATAACATTTCCCGAGCTCTCCTCAGGAAAAGAACGCTAGGCGACTAGGCAGGCTGCTTAACCTACTCCGACTAACAACTAGAACATAACAAAAGGATTGTTGGAAATTCACTTCCTGGTGGTGGCTGTTGCTTGTGCAGGCGGACGAACAAATGGAGAAGCAACTACAATTAGGTGTGACATCAGATAGAGGCAATGCAAAGTAGTTAACTAATTGTCCAATTAGATCTATTTATAATCTAGCAAAAATGCCGTCAAAATGGAATTGGTTTGTTCTCAAAACTGGAGGATAGGATTCTTTTCTTCTTGGTTTTTGTTTTGTTTTGGAAAGTTCTCTTAGGCTAGCTTATTCAATGGTATTTCCTCAGTGGGATGGACCTGATCCTTTGGCTCCTTTGGTTTGCTAGTGCGGCAGCATTTGGTTTTGATGCCGCCAATATCCTTGCGGCAAATGAGGCCAATGACAATGCCAATCACGGCCAAGACCATGATGCCTGGAAGGAAGGTAGAGAATATTAGTACAAATTCTGTAATTTTCACTCTTGAAGTTCAATTGAAACCCAGTTCACTCACAGATAAGCAACGTGTTGATGGCCTCCTGGGAAATGGGCACCTGGTAGGGCTTCTCCTTCTCGGTGGACGTCTCCACGCTGACACCGCTGTTGCTCTCGGTCACCGAACTCAAGATGCCGGCCTTGACCACATCTGTGCTGTTGGCCATTTTGCCCCGATTGCGGGTTGCTGTTACACGCAAAACAGACAGTATTAATATGATGATCGGATCGATCCCACCATTGTTTGAACATATTACTTACCCGTTCGTGGCGGTGCTGGAGTTCCGGTGGCTGGCTTCGCTGTGCTGGTGGCAAATGTGGGCAGACCCGTAATCCGGTTGAACGGCGGATCTGTGGCCGTAATCAGACTCTCGTTGAAGGAGGTGCCCAACACAAGCTCGTAGCAGCTGACATCAAAGTGCCGGAAGCTGATGTTATCGATGGACTTGAGCAGGTTGCACAGCTCCTCGATGTGGGGCTGGTCCAGCTCCGGCAGCTTCAGTTTAATTAAATTTTTTAGCGGCGTGAAAGCTCTCGTATTGATTTGCTGTCAAGTGAGAAAGAGAAAAGCAGACTGTAAGCCAGAGAGGGACGACTATATGGTGCGTTGGGGCTGTGTTGGGGCTGCGCCAACTATCGATAGAACGATAGCAGACACCGGCAGCAAGCAGGTGCAGCAGTCTCCAACAATAGTGCGATAACTTTGGCGCACGATTGCTTACCTGTTTGAAATCGTTGTTGTTCAGGCGGAGTACCTGCAGGGCGCTCATGTTCTCGAACGTCTGTTCCGGCAATTCCGTCCAGCTGCAGTTGGAGCAACTGAATTCCACTAAATCCGGTTGGTTTAAGAAGGCGCCGTCCAGACGCTGAGCAATCGTATTGTTGCTCAAGTCCAACTGTATCAGCTCCTTGGCGGCGGAAAAGGTGTCGGGATCGATCTTGGTAAGGCGATTGTTGGCCAATCTCAGTCGCTGCAGACGCTCCGAGCCTTGGAAAACCTAATAAATATTAAAGCTTTTAGTATTCTTTGATTTATCTAAATCAAAAAGGTATTTTAAGAACGTAAAGATATTAAAAAAAGATTAATATCTCTACAACTTACCTCCTTGTCTATGTGACTGATCAAATTGTAGTTGAGATTGATTTCCACAGCTCTTGAGAGATTGGCGAAATCCTCGGGCCTCAGTTCGGCAATCACATTATGGCTCAAATCAATAATAGCCGCCGTTTTGGGCATATCCAGGGGAACATGGGTCAAATGGGCGTTCGTGCACTGAACGTACTTGAAGTCCTCCAGGCAAAGGCAGTTGCGGGGACAACTGGGCTCCAGGACATGGTTGCTGCGTCGTGGTATATCTATAAAATTCAATTCTTAATATAATAAATTCTATGCAAGTGATTGGTTTTATCGACTCACTAAATATTGGTCGAAATGTTGTTGTGGTCGATGAGGAGGATAATTCTGGCATCAGTCTATTTTCTGCCGTCTCCGGCACTTCTTTGTCCGTCGCTTCGTCACTGTAGTCATCATCACTATAGTCATAATCATCGTCGGTATTGGGCAATAACTTGGCCTCCTCGCTGCCCGCTGGAGCGGCATTTGTGTGGCTAATGCTGGAAAAAAATAAACGACAATAAGATCTCTTTGGATAATACGTAAAAAAAAGGCTGTAAAAGGTAATACCTCTGCCAAACTTAAACTCATTAGTTATACAACAATTATTTGTCAAGTTTGTAAAGTTGTTTTACCAAATACCCCAAAATAAAATGCCAATATTTGGCTTTAGATTGGCAGTTCTAAGCAGAACGCGCTTACATCATTCGTGTCTTGAAGGCAAACACACCTCGCTAATTTGTCCTGAAAACGCTCTTGACCTATTTTATTATAGCCACGCCATCGTCTCTCGCTCAAGCACACATATTCGTGATAATTTTGCCCGTGTCGTCGTCTCCGGTTTCCCCACTATCATTATACGCTTTTGTTTATGTTTGGTCCGTCAGAGAGCATGAATGAATATATATACATATGTTGGAAAACTTACGTATTACTCCATACCGCTGTGGACAAATCTACAACTCATTCATAGAGGTAAACAAGAGTTTAAAGTCTACTATACAAGGCTATAATAGGTCATATTAAAAATGTTTGTCTATTAGTTTGGAAATAATTTATATTTTAATACAAAAAATAAATAAATAAAATCTTTAAATTGTATACATTTATAACCTAATAAATTACAAAAATTCTCCCAATTTTAAATTCGCATTCATTGAAACTCTCCTAAAAATCAAGTTATACTACTGATATGCACTGTATAGTCACTGTCACTGCTGTAAAAACGAGACAGACAAAACCCGTTTACGTCATGGCAAAAGAGACAACTTGACCGGTTTTTAGTTTACGTTTTCGTTACTCTCACTTTTGCCATTTGTTTATTTTTTGCTTTCTGTTATTCAGCGTCGCCTGATTCTAAATCGTTCGTTATCCTGCTTTTGGTGACTTCGGTTCTAGTTGGGAGGAGGGTGGGGGTTAATGGGTGGAACAGTAGTTCAAGTGCGTCTTAAAAATGCCATTTAAAAGTCTCTTCAATTGCGTGACAGTTGAGTGAAGTTTCAATGACTGACTGAAGATACTTGTCAGGCCATAAAAGTGCTCAATTAGACCGAATAAACGTTATTTATGAAGCCGAGGCTTTGTATCTGAAGTTTAGTAGCGATAAGAAATGCACAGTAATGTTATATTTCTACCTACTAATAAAGATATTAAAATCGAACATTACCCAATTGCCTTCAGTCTTCAGTTAGCTGCAGTTTATTTTTATTGCGAAAGATCGCGCTATAAACTGTAACTAAGCATGACGACCTAGTCAACTTGCGAGTTAATTCCCTTGACTACTTGGAGGGAAATGTTTTAAATTTTAAAGCGGCACTTAAAAGCACTCTACTTTCAGCGATTTAATTTGAAGTGAAGGTAAAAGGGGAAAAGGCCTAAAAATCAATAGGACAAAAGTCGTTCGCAACACTGAAATAAATGTTGTTATAAGAACATTACAAAGTTGATATGAAAAAGTTTTTAAACGGGCTTTAGATACAAATTGACAACACCATTTTCAATGATTTAAGGTTGCTTCCACATAGAGTAATTTTCTGTTTATTTGCTGCACGTTGTTTAAAAAAGGTTTACTTAAAATTGATAATTTATCATTAAAGTCCACAATATATTACCCTTTTAATGCAATGTTTTTTTTAAGTGTACTAAAGCTAAAATAGGAAGCGTAGCTAAGCCAAATCTGAGTCATAAATTCTTAGCTAACCACAGGAAAAGCGAGACAGTTGTAAATTTCTGTGCTATTTTGAAATGGTTCGATATTCGTGTGCCTTTGAATTAAGCAACTCCAAGCGAATATCAATGAGCAAGCACACATGATAAGGAATAATGGTATAAATTATCGGACAAGCGCATATTGTTATTATTTTATCAGATTATGCGATCGCGATACGATTGGGCATTGAGTGTAAACTCATGCAATTATAGGAGCTGTTGCCGAGGTCTATCAATAAAAGTTTGCTATTATTTTATAACCCAATTGCGTGAGCATTCCGTTCGGCATTGGTATCTCAAGCAGTGAGCGGGTCAAAGTCCCGTTGTACGGGTTCACCTGTCGGTATTCCGATTCGAGTTGAATTAATCACTTGTGAATGTTTCTCAATGGAAACTTTGTACTTAGTTTTATTTATTTTATTCCTCCCTTATTGGGACATTCTGTCTCTTTAAACAAATACAAATTTATTGTAAAAATCCCCACCAGCCCTGCGTCACTTTTCGTATAGGAATTTCAAATTGCAGCCTAGGGCTTTTCTCGCTTTAAATATTTATCGGAAGTGGATTTTTACCTCACGCTTAGCAAGAATATCAGCAGTAATCCAAATTTGTAATACACGTGCATTATGATTTATTATTTGTTTATTCGCTGGCACTGCGCCTTTTGTTTTGTTTTTTTTCTCGATTTCACTGGGTTTTCGCAAGGTTTTGTTTTCTTATATTTGTGTATATTTCGTGGGTTTCATTGCATTTTCTTTTGTTTTTCGCAATCTAAAAATAGATAAATATAATTCATTCGTTCAGCATGTGTTGTTTTGCTTTTCACTTTTCACTTTGAAATATAAGTTTATTAAATTTTTATTGGATTTGCCGGTTGCTTTGAATTTTGTTATAAAATTTATTTTTCGCGAATTTCTCACTCCGCTCACACGAACTTTTCCACTCGCAAGTCGGCTCTTAAATGAGCGATTGAGAAAATCGCGAACAAATGCAGCGAACTGTCTGAACAGGTGTGCGTGCTACAGCAGTGGCGTAGTGAGGAAGGGATTTTGGGGGCCTAAAGCCCCTCCTCGAGAAATGTTCAAGATATCTTAGTTTATTATTTAATAATTTTTTTAAGCATTAAAATATTTGAAGATCTCCTGAAAATTTCTATCTACGCCACTGCAAGTGTGTGTGCTTAAGAGAGTGACAGAGTGGGAGACCAGAAGAGAGTGGGAGTTAGTCTCTCAGGCGTCAAACCTGTCGCCTCCTTTATCTGGGCTCTCTCTGTCCCGTTTTTAATCTCTGCAATGTTTAGCTCGATGTTTAGCCGTTATTCTTATCAGTTTCCAATTGTAATTCCAGTTGCTCTCTTTCTTGATTATTGTTTTCATTTTTCTTACACTAAAATTTTGATTAACTTAATTAATGATTAGTGGAGTTTTTAAAAATGTATAAAAATGTGATTAAATTTCTAAATCACCTTCTGTTTTTAAAACAAATTCATTTCATCACATTGTTAAAACTGGTGATTCTTTTATTTAAATTGATTCACTGGAACTTTTCTTGATTTAACAGATAATGTGGGCCATAAACTTTGGTTATAAAACAAACAAAACCATTGTGAATTATATTAACAATGAATGAGTCTTTATTTAAAAATGTTCATATATTATATTTACTAATTAAGATTATACAAGTTATTCCACTTTAGAAGAATCGTTACGGTTATGTCAAGGAGTGAACTTTGCTTTGGGAAAACTTGACTACTAATTGTCGATTTTATTTTCTTTGAACTTATAGATAGTGGGATCTTTAAGATTTTTTTATAAAATTTACAGAATTAGAAAAACCGCAAGTGACTAAGCCGACGTGACTTGAGTTACAAATTTTGATTTTCGAGGGAGAAGCACTTGATTCACAGAGTTGCGAGTAATAAGTTAAGCGCTTGTTTTAATTCCATTTCATGTCACTCTCTGTTGATTGCTGGGTACAATGTTGTATATGTATTTAATCGTATGTATGGCGGCATGCTTTATTTTTTATCGCCTAGAAAATGTTGACCTTTAGTCATTGCCTTTACTTGGAATAACGATTCGCGTTGTTTTTTATGTGTATTATTTAAGGAACCAGATTTGGGAGTTCTTGACAGAGTTTTACGTCGAAATCTGAGTACCGAATTCCGTTTTTATTTTGTATTATTTTTGTTTTATTTTCGTGGATTTCTTTGTTGCCACTGACAGCTTTCACAGCTATTCCGTGCGTATCGCGCGAGCGTCGTTGAGAGAATGAGCTTGCTGGGACCGCAGAAGCGTCAAGCTCAAATGTGGAAAGAGCTATTTTCGAAGCTTAAGAGAGTTGTGCTCTCTTCGCTTTGATATATCGGTTTTCCCTTTCTTCTTGAAAAAAGCCCAAATGTTTTTGTTTTAAATGAACCCAAGTGCATTTTCCAATAAATCGCTGACTCATGCGCACTTGTTGCTGGGAATTTATATAACTTTTTGAATTTCCTGCTGGTATTGCACATATCTTTAAACCTAAAAAGAATTGCTTCCCATTTCGTTTCCACTCTTACTTTTATTTTTATTGCACATATCTTTATAACTTAAAAGAATCGCTTCCCATTTTGTTTCCACTCTTACTTTTATTATTATTGTAATTGCAATTGTCACTTTGCATGTCAACGACTTGTTTAGCGTTCTTTTCTCTTCACTTCTCTTCAGTGCTCCTCTGCTCGGAAGTGAAATCTTTTGTCATTTCATCAATTTGGCCGTTTAATTGCCCAATATTGTTGTTCTTGCTTGCTTTGTTTGCTCATTAAACTGTAAGTGGTTCATATATTTTCTCATGAAAAACAAAACATACAAAAAGTCCATAAAAACACACATATATAGTATGTACAGTATATATTGTGTGCTGCTTACTTGTATGGAAAACTATATAGTCATGTCTTTGATTGACAGCCTCAAGGTCACAAAATCGCAAATCCTTTTTGGCAACTTGACCTGACCAAAATAACGGCATATTTTGACAGCTTTTACTGCCTGAGGGAAAGAGGGAGAAACATGGGGGCAATCCTTGATTTACATTTTTGCGAGGGTTGCTTATACAATAGTTATATATTTTTAATTAAAAAGTACCTACTTTTACACTGTCAAAACAAATCTATCACATGAGTTAGCTTGTAGTCCCAGAAATCTATTCTGCAAATTTCAGATCTACTGAGTAAAATGTCTAAAGCTTTAATAGTTTCTATAAAATACTATATTATTTTTGATAATTTTTGTGTATATTTGCATAAAAATATAGAGTCAGAAAACCTTATATTAAAACTTAATTCTTATATTCTCCTATTCTAATGTAAAGTTAATATATGTTTTGTGTTGCAATACAAGTATTTATAATTTATTTTTTATTTGAAAAACAATAGCTTGAGTTACACCTGGACAACTGATTTAGTTATAAGAATACCATATTTTAATGTCCAGGTGTTAATTTTAAGTAAAACTGATTTCGTTGGCCAGGTGTAACTTGAACTATTGTTTCGTCACTGCCGAAATAAACCGGAACTAACCCTTTTGTGAATAAGCGACACGGCGCAAACAAACATCTGGCTGGCGGCTGTTCCAGAAACAGAAAAATATTTCCCTAATTCCAGTTCTTGATTCAGAAAATTGCCATAAATCATATTCGCAGTGACCTTGCCTTGCCGCATTCAATAATTGGCTGAATGTCAGACAAAAGACCGACCCGCAGCTGGAAGATGATGAACACGAAGACGAAGACGGACACGAATCTCGAGGCTCTTGCATTTTCGCACTGATTGAGCTTAATTCATTTGCATGGGTCGCGCTTTGCTCCGAGATTTTGTCTTTGAGGATGCACGGATGGGGGTCGGGTCTCTGGGGTCTCCGAATCTAGATAATTTATGTGCGCACTGAACTCTTGTCTTGCGCCTGGGGAGCGCACTCTTAATTGGGTTTTTCACTTAACTCAACTCACTCTTTCTGTTTTCGATTCTCTCTTTGCAGTATTGCAATGGCGGCGACCTGGCGGATTACCTGAGTGTCAAGGGGACACTGAGCGAGGATACCGTTAGACTCTTCCTCGTACAACTAGGTAAGATTGGGTTTTAGGATTTACTGTTAATATATATTTATTAAATAAATTTCATACTTATAAAATACCTGGCTTAATTTTTAAGTAAAAAAAAATGTTTATAAAAAAATTACTTATAAAAGTCCAATATAGACAAGCATCAAAACCCTTGACGCTTGATTTGTGAACAGAATTCCCAACTGGTTCTGGTCGTAACCTGGTAATATTTTTTACATAACAATGAACATTCATTTTCCTGCACTTAACCTTCTCTTAATCCTTATTCCTAGCTTAATAGTTTAAAAACTTAACTCACATAAAAAAAAAATATATTTCTTAAATTGCAGCTGGTGCTATGAAGGCACTTTATACCAAAGGAATTGTGCATCGTGATCTCAAGCCGCAAAACATTTTGCTATCGCACAATTATGGCAAAACCTTGCCAGCTCCATCGAAGATAACCCTGAAAATTGGTGAGTAAAAAGTTAGTAACTTTAGGTAAAATAAATTAAGAGTCAAGTAATTAAAAGTAATAAGTAATAAGCTTTTTAGCTTATCCAATAATCAGCTCATAACTATTAAACCTTAAATAAAAAAAGGTTAAAACAAGTTGAAAACTTTCCATTTTTCAGTTTTTAACGAAGTTGGATAATTACTTTTTTAATGTTGCTTCACATATAACTTTGGAACTTGTTTGGACCAGTCTTTCTCTCAGAATACTAACATTTTGAAATGCTCTTTATTTCAGCCGATTTCGGGTTTGCTCGTTTTCTAAACGAGGGCGCCATGGCAGCCACTCTGTGCGGCTCGCCCATGTATATGGTAAGACTACAATGCCTCTCTCTATGAGTTACAGCTCTATCATTATACTTCTTTCCATTCCTTAGGCACCGGAGGTAATCATGTCGCTGCAGTACGACTCCAAGGCGGATCTCTGGTCGCTGGGCACGATTGTCTACCAGTGTCTCACGGGCAAGGCGCCCTTCTATGCACAAACGCCCAACGAGCTGAAGTTCTACTATGAGCAGAACGCCAACCTGGCGCCCAAGTAAGATTTTTCCAGGCCTTCGATTGGTAGCAATGATTAATCTTGGTGTCTTTCAAGGATTCCCCATGGCGTGTCGCCGGATTTGAGGGATCTGCTGCTGTGCCTGCTGCGCCGCAACGCCAAGGATCGTATCTCGTACGAGAGCTTCTTTGTGCATCGCTTCCTTCAGGGCAAGAAGGCGGCCGCATCGTCGCCAGGTGAGCACTCAAGCAGCAACCTGCGGCGGCGAGTCTCTAAGACTGGTGTTCTTGCAGTTGACATGCCACCGCTGGGCGGTACCCCGCCTGCCAAGGCCAAGAGCCCCCTGCAGCAGCAGCTGGAGCAGGAACTGCAGCTGGTCAAGCTGGCCGAGCAGCAGCAGAGGGAGCGCGAGGAGCAGGAGTCTGCCCTTGAGGAGGGGGAGAATACGGGTAAGATTATAAATTCTTTAGTTTGTAGCTTTATCTTCAATGCTTACCAAATTTGATTGACCCTCTCTCAGTCTCCGTGGTGGCCAATCCGGCCATTTGTGCCACCATCACCAATGTGGGCGTGCTGTGCGATAGCGAAAATAACAGCGGATCGTGCAGCTCCCACGAGGACTCCGATGACTTTGTGCTGGTGCCAAAGAACCTACCCGAGGACCAGCGCCAGGGCCTGGCCCAGGCCCAAGCACAGCCCGCTTCCGGTGGCCAGCGCCCAGTGCCGCAACAGAATCAATCCAGTCCGCCACGACCCAGCAGTCTGCCCATCTCCGAGCCGAAGCCAGTGCCGGCTCCAGCTCGTCGCCAGGTTGCCAACGGTTCACCGGCTAGGCAGGGCTCTGTCCCGCTGACGGTGGCCACTCTGGGCGGTCAGCAGATACCCCGATCGCAGCCCATTAGCGTCAAGCAGCCGCGACCGGATCAGCGCAAGAGCAGTGTGAGCAGTGACATTAATTCGATCTCACCGCCGGCGGTGCAGTTTGCCATCGGAACTCCACCCACGCGGATGCGATCCGCTTCAGGTGGATCCTTGTCGGAGACACCGCCGCCGCATGCTCCGAGCACCTGGCAGGTGTCTCCAGGACACTCGCAATCCCCGCTGCGAAGGAGCGGCAACAGCTCGCCGGTTCTGCCGTCCGCAGCGCTCACCAAACTGCCCACTTTGGGCAGTCCCACCATGCTGGTGGCACCCGGATCCCTGGGTTCGATTGGCTCGGCGGGCAGCGGGTCGGAGAACAATAATCAGCACCATATGCTGGGGCCCAGAGCGTTCACGCTTCCGGAGCTGGGCGCCACTGGTGGCCTGCACAGCTTGCTGGACACTGGGGCCGGCAGCGGTGGCGGAGAACCACATGCATTCCAGGCACCGGAGCTCTCCGAGGAGACGTTGATGGATCGCGAGCACAACGAGACACTGTCCAAGCTGAACTTTGTGCTGGCCCTGACCGACTGCATCCAGGAGGTGGCCGACTCCCGTTGCGCACCGCTCTCCACGCTCATGGTGGCCGGCAGTCAGTCGGCGGCAGCAGCAGCAGCAGCTGCAGCAGCGGCGGATGCTCAGCAGATACCGCCACACGCACCTGAGCACTGCAAGCGAGCGGAGCGCTTGGTGCTGCTCGTCCGTGGCCTGCAGCTGCTCTCGTCCGGCATGAATCTGGCTTCCCAGCAGCTGCGCAGTGGCCAGCTGAAGCCGTCGTCCAATGTTAAGAATGGTGAGTGGCGGATTTCTCTGCAAAAGAGAAGGTCAGGCTCATATAAAACATGTTCTTGTTGTGCTTGGCAGCTCTGCTCACCATGAACGCCAAATACCGGAGCATGCTGTTCGAGTCGAAGCGCCTCAATGGCAGCGGTCTGCTGCAGAAGGCGAATGCATTTAATATTACGGCGGACAAGATTCTGTACGACTATGCGCTTGATATGGTAAGAGAAACTATTCCATAAGATATTTCGAAGTTGTATATTAATCTTTTAATCCAATAACACAGTGTCAGGCGGCTGCTTTGGATGAGCTACTGAAGAACACCAAAAATTGCTTTGAGCGCTACAACACGGCACACATTCTGCTGCATTCGTTGGTGCAAAAGTGCACTCATCCGCAGGACAAAATGCTGCTGAACAAGTGTAAGTTGTTGTAAAATGCTGAAATTCGGCTAGGTAATTAATTTATTTTGATTTATTCAGATCGCGATGCCGTTGAGAAGCGTTTGAGCATACTGCAGCAGCATGGCTACATCTATGTGACCGATGAGAATGCCTAGGAGGCAGGACGAAGCTTTATTCCAATCTTCACCGACACAAATAACCAACAACATTTCCTTAAGTTATTCACCGTTTTTTTTCGTTTGGGAGTGCAAACACATGTGATTTGAAACAAAAGCTACACGTATCCATAAATAATAGACATACCGACAAATAATTTAAACACACAACACATCCTCAAAAACCCATTATTTCTGGCGTTCTCAGTCGACCCACAAAAAAAAAAAAAGAAAGCTGTCCAATGTAAATAGTTTGAACTATTCAGAAGTGTGTAGGTAGTTTTTGTTTTCATTCTATTTTATTTTCAACCATAATTGTTAAAGCTTAATATATCGAGTGCGGGATGCAACATGAATAGGGGCGAATAAGGAGTCCATATAGCTAGTAAGATAACCATAACAATATAAATATATATATACCTACATTTAATATGTACAACACGAAAGCTAACCATGCAAACATATAACGTAAAGTAAAGTAAAGGGCAATATGCAAGCCAAACTCAGTTTAGATCTACGTTTAAGGGAAGCAGCGCTGCGGAACCCAGATCCATACATATATCATGTCCTAGAATTTCCCCCATTTAGCTGTAATATCTATTTTCTTATTTAACAATCTAATATATTCCCCCATTATTATTATTATTATTATTATAGAAACACACAACAAACAATATTAATGGCTGCACTACACAAACATGATAACAATGTGTGCTATGTTCATAGTTTTTAGTTAGGACTCTTTTTCTAAAGCAAACAACTTTCAAATTGTATTTAATTTTATGACAAAGAACTTTTTAAGTTTTTCTACAAAACCGAAGCCCACAAAGAAATTTTTCAAAAAAATCTATATATATATATATATTATACATGTATGTATATGGTTATACAAAAGAGAGAAACACACAGACAAGAGTGTATAAAAGGAAAAAGAAATTCAAGATTTGAACTAATAAAAAAAGTACTAAGAAAAATCTAAAAACATTTTGTGTATCAATTTAAATCTACGGAAAAATGGGAGGGATGATATCTAACACTACGCCTTAGGGTCACGAGTTTCCTGAACGATTTTGGATATACCGAAGAAGCTTTGCCTTAGCCTGCGTAATGCATCTTAATCTTTTTAAATATGTACCTCATAAATGCTTGCATTTGGGTCTTTTTATTTAGCTTATACTAGTGTTAGTTTTAAAAATAATATTTCAACGAAAAATTTCGACATGACAAGGTTCCCCCTGTCATTGGCTGTTCATGGATAGTGCTTGGGAAACATCGGATTGGATACTACTTCGCTTGCTTTCCAGTGTCCACTGTACGGAGAAATGAATTGGGGCGGCATCGTTGGATAATACCCGGGCATAGTCGAAAAACTCGGAACGGGAAAGGCGCGAGACGGCCCAGAGAGGCCACCTTGATTTCGGCCTGCTGGCTTATCTTTTGATGACTTTGGTGAAGCTTTGCCAGAGTTTCCCTGGCTTGTCGGCGGCTTGCTGCAACAATAGCGACCGCAGGGACTGCAGCGGTAATTGCAGCACTGGCGACAACCATTGCAGCAGTTCCCGCAGTAGTGGTAGGGACAATTGCGGGAACTTCCGCAGGGACTGCCGCACGGACCGTTGCAGGGACCCTTACAGGAACGATTCCATTGACCGCTGTAGGGACTGTTGCAGGGACCGCAGCGACAGGACCAGGAATTGGGACATCTCATCCAGCAGCAGTTGGGGCAGCCAGAATTTTCAGAGCCATCACTGTTTGATTGCCCTTCGGCTTTCTTTTTGTCTTTCTCTTGGGCTTTCTTTTTGTCTTTCTCCTTCCCATTGCTGTGGTCAAAACATGTGTCAAAATTCGCCCTCATTCACCGTGGAATCCATCACTACTTACTCGTTCACCATCACTGCGCAGATGCAGGAGTCCTCCAGGGATTCGCAGCTGCTGTCTTCATCCTGTGTAGTGGTGCTGCATAGATCCAGTGTTTCTGCCGAATCATTTTGAATTTGTTTCTTTTCTTCGTTCTTTTGCGTCTTGAGCACGAGCACATTTGCCTGTAAAGATATTTTATTTGTGAGTATTTCGGCAATCGTTGGCTTTGGCTTGCACAACGGCTTAGTTTGGGTACACTTTTTACATACATTCTTGTTGGCACTTGAAGCCGGCTGTTTTTTTGACGATTTAGACGAAGACGTAGACATCTGCCGATCATCCAATGAGCGGGACTTGTTAGTGCTGCAATGAACACTTTTTCATTTTTCACGAAACATTAATGTATAGTTTTGTGTGGTGTGTGTGATTATTGTTCAAGTCAGTTGAAACTGAAATATTTTTCAAACTCTGTGACAGTAGACTCACCGGTCGTGGCTCTTTTCCCCGTACGGCCTCAAAATCTCTGGAGATGGAGGAGATGAACATTCGTCAGGCACATAGTACTGACAATATTGATTGTTGGGATTAAATCGCAGGGTTAAACATTGATTCATTTGATGTGGAGGAGATCCCCGCGCTGATTGATTTCCGGGGCTACTTTCCTTACATTTACATTCTTTTCTGGATTCCCCGTTCTTCCTAGTTGAGTTCCCTCGCGGTGATTCGTTTCGCTTCCCCCAGCCTGAGTCGCCCACAGTGGACTCTAATTGAGTTGTATAAATGGGATCGGGTAAAGGACAATCGGCTATATAGTGCTGATTTGAGGGTCCGAAGCTCATGCCCATATTTTGTTGATAGAAATTCAAATTAGATGCAGGCATATTTATAGATCGTTGTTCCCTTGGTTCGCTTCGTTTTCCCAAGGATTTTGACCTGCCATTACCGTTAGTAGCTCGATCAGGACTTGTGCTCCTTGATTTGCATGGGTGGGGCACTCTGGCTGAGCTGTCTCTCCTTTTTTCGTTTCGCGGCTCTAGAGACTTTGACCTATAACTTGATCGCGGAACTTGATTGCCAGAAGAGTTGGACCGAAGAGATACTCTTGGACTTGTTGGCTCCTTGCTTGAAATGTAGGAATTATATTGATTTTGGTTATTAGGTCTTGGAGCTTCTATTGATTGGTTTCCTCTTGTTTGAGACCTTGATCTATTACCATATTGGGACACGCCTCTACTAGCAGCTGAATTCTGTTGAGCAACTCTTCCAGATTGTTTAACTTGAGGAATTTTTTTTGTACGATCTATTGACTTCTCTCTGGCAGTCAGGGAATTACTTCGACTATTCCGACTCAATCTAGGAGCTTCCCGGGATTCGTTTCTTGTTCCTTGAGAAGATGACCTCTTACCACCTGGGGATACATGGCCAGAAGTGGGATTCTGTTGAGGAACTCGCCGTGGATCCATATATATTTGACCTCGACTAGGTCTGTTTGCCCCCTCTACTCTGTTATCCTGAGTATATTGACGGCGCTGGCCTCCTATGGGACCTTTCCTCGATTCGGTTGCCTTGACGACGTTTCCCTCTCGCGTTTCTTTTTCATTTCCCTTCCTCTGAACCTTTGATCTACTATCGACCTGAGGTGATAATGACCTGGGATCCCCTGGAGGCGGACGGTATGTTCCGTCGCCGCAGTCGTATGGGTAATATGGGTTACCAGGACACATGTTAATGCCATGGCAGAATTGGGAATATGTTTGATCTCGATTAGCTTCGTATAAGTTTGCTCCCTCTCCATAGTTTCGCTGATTATATTGTTGGCTCTGCCTAGAGCTCATACCCTTCCTCGTTTCGGTTGCCATACCCACGTTGCCATAACCCATGTTAATGCCCTGATTAGATTGATAATATGGTTGATTGCGATTGGGTTCGTTTGAGATTGCTCCAACTCCGAAGTTAGAAGGATTACATTGATAACAAGAGTTGGCAGGACCAATACATATGTTTAACCCATGACAGAATTGGTTATTTGCGGGACACTGAGCAATCTCGTTGTTGTTTCCAACCATCATTTGCTGATGTTCACAATGGTAAACTTGTCCCGTGCAGGGATTAAATGGAGGCGAACGTTTAGTGGGCAGCCCTGCGGGTGGGAGTCCTGCGGCTGGAAGTCCTGCGGCTGGGAGTCCTTGAGGTTCTCTTGGAAAACAAACAGTAGCGGGGCACTCAAAGCACACCCATTGTGGTTGTGGAGGCATATCGAATGCCATTGGATATTCCCACGGCCCGTTGGTTCCACACCAAGGTGTACCTGTGGGTTGAAATGGGATGCCTGGAACTCCAGGCATCTCCACGCACTCTCCAGGAGCTCTTGCTTCTTCGGGGTCGCAAACATTATCGCCATTTCCTGTGTCATTACAATCTGCCGCTTTTTTTCTCTTGGCTGCTTGGCTATCACAATTTGATTTCTTCTTTACCTTTTCGCATTTTGGTGGCTGCTTTAAGAGAAAACTAGGTGGAATCATGTCCGAGAACTTTTGGAACTCCCCAGGAAAGATGACGCGAGGGCTGCACGTGGACCGGGATCGCTCACGGCAACAGGGCCTGGGACAACAAACGCCTCTGCAATGCAATGCACATATAAGACGACATATAAACTCCATTCCATTGAGCTTACCCTCCATGACAGCTGACGCTCCTCCTTGGACACCGACACGGATAGCACATTTCGAACGTAAAAACCTCCTTTTCGTGTTAAAAGTACCAAGCGTGTCCAAATAAGAGCGGGTAACAAGAAAAGCTGTTGTAAAATCTTACAAAAAAATTAAAACCTTATACATTTTTGATGTTTCAAACTAAGCATGGCTGCACAGCCTTTTAGAACTAGGCCTCTTTTTTGACCGAGTCGGCTTTTAGCTCTTGAACTCACTGAGAGCTTGGGTACCTTAAGCATAGTTCATTAAAATAACGCAAATGTACGTTTGTTTAGTCATAAAATAAATAACTCAATACCGGGTAGTCAATGGTCAGACTCACTCACTCACTGACTGAAGAGGCCAACTCTCCTTTCATCAGCTTTCAAACCGAAATCAATAGAAATACAAAATTCGGTGTCATGTCGTAAAGCAAATTTAAACGGAAGCATTGTAAAATTGATTGAAAACTCGCATCGCTGCAAGGGAAGAAATGCCAAATTGCGGCGGAAGTACAGTGCGATCTCGGAGTCCCTACTGGCGTAATGTCGGTCCCTCGTGTAGGAAGCTGGTAGCTGCTAGGCCGGATGCTCGCCCGGAAATAGTTACCAACCAGATAGGGGAACAACTGCTGATAACGCTGGCCCAGAGTCTGCCTTCGTGTGCTATGGACGCTGCTCGTGCCCGAACCTTCAACCCGTCCGCATTCCGTCGCCGGATACGGAAAAATTGTTGCCGATCCCCTAAGGCGCCGGCGGTCATTACGTTTACCAAAACTCCGTTTAGATTGCCGAAGGGAATACCGGTGAGGCAAGTTTCTGGCCGAGATCCAATGAGTCAAAGGGAGCATGTCAAACTATATCACTCATTCTCAGTGGAGGCATTCTTAAGGCGACGCAAAGAGTCTTCGATGGCCAAGGCCAAGGCCAGACAAGCGGAGTTCGAGCGGATACCAAAGATCAAAGCCGGTAAAAGGGGTGCTTCCGCGATGGCCCATATCAAAGCCCGGGAAGAGGAGTACGAGAGAATACCAATGCTCAAAGGACGTAGACAGCAGGGGCTCGCGATGGCCGAGACCAGAGAAGAGGAGTACGAAAGAATGCCAAGGATCAAGGGAGGTAGAAAGCCAGAAGACGATCCTAGCCCGAGGAGCCCCCAGGAAGTATCGAATCAAGATATTCCACAAGATAGCCCAAAGAGATCCCAGCGAAGCAGCAAGGAAGAATCAGATCAAAACCTTAAAGATATTCCGCAAAGTAGCGTGGAAAGATCCGAGAAGGCCAGCCCGGTAGCATCACATCATAGCATCGATGCTACTCCACCAAGTAGCCTTCAAGATATTCAACAAAGAAGCCTTCAAGATATTCCAGAAAGTAGTCCAAAGCGATCCCAGCAAAACAGCACGGAAGCATTAAATCATAGCCTCCAAGATATTGAACGGAGTACCCTCCAAGATATTCCACAATATAGTCCAAAGAGATCCCAGAGGAACAGCCAAGAACCATCAAGCCATAGCCTCCAAGAAATGCGACAAAGTAGTCCAAAGACATCCGAGAAGAGCAGCCCGAAGTCCCAGAGAAGCTTGAAATCTCCGAGAAAAACCTTGTCCCAGAGCAGCCCAAGGTCCCAGAACAGTCCGAGGTCCCAGAACAGTCCGAGGTCGCAGAACAGTCCGAGGTCGCAGAACAGCCCGAGGTCCCAGAACAGCCCGAGGTCCCAGACCACCCGGAGGTCCCAGAACAGCACCGTTAAGAACATCCATTCTGTTGTCGAAGAAAATAGCGTACAAAGTTTCATACAGAAAAAAATCATTGAAATATCAAATCGTAGAACCCCGGATACTTCCCATAAAAGTAGCAAAACGAGCTCACCTCCTGATATTTCCAACAAGAGAAGGAGCACCCAGAAGGAGATCCAGGACGAGTTCCAAGAAGACAATGAACTAGAGCACAGCAACCCGGATAATTTCCAACAAGGTAGCATACACAGTATCTCACAGAAAAGCGAGAATGAAATATCGAATCGTAGCTCCCTGGGTACTTTAGAGGAGGAGCCGGAGGCACCACTCTCTGCACCCAATAAAGCACAGAGTCCGCGCAAAGATCAGTCCCTGAAAACGAACGATAAGATCTTTCCCTGCTTTCGTGGGGAATATCCAACGCGGCATTGCAAGGACGCGTATCTGTGGTTCGAGGCCGGTGCTCCCAAGTGCGGCAAGCTGGTGACCATCTGCGATGGGCGTCCAGCGGAGATCGTCACTGCCTGCGAGGTGACAGAGTCCCACTACCTGGCCCTGGACGACGAAAATGTCAATGACCTGCCACCGGTTAGACCGTGCAAGAAGTGCAGGCAGGTTATGTATGAATATGGACTGCAGCAGCAACAGCAGCCGCCACAGCAGCAGCAGCAGGAAGAGCAGCTACAGTGGCAGCAGCAGCAGCAGGAACAGCAGCAACAGTGGCAACAGCAGCAGCAACAGTGGCAACAGCAGCAGGAGCAGCAGCAACAGTGGCAACAGCAGCAACTGTGGCAACAGCAGCAGCCGTGGCAACAGCAGCAACAGTTACAGATGCAGCCGCAGCAAGATCAAACACAGCAACAGGATATGAACTGGTTCGGGTCCGCCAGGCAACAGTGTTCCTGCAGACAGCAAGTTTCCGATAATACGCAATATTCACCATCTCGTTCAATCCAGCAATCATCCGTTGGGCAATCGAGATCATCCTGTGGGCAACCGAGATCATCCTGTGCGCAACAGCAATCATCCTGTGGGCAACAGCGATCATCCTTTGAACAACAGCGATCATCCTTTGGACAACAGCAACCATCCTGCGGGCAACAGCAACCATCCTGCGGGCAGCCTCTACGTCCTTGTATGAAACGATCGAGCTGCAGGCAGAATTCGCTCCACAAAGTATGCTGGAAGTGTCAGGATCAACAGCAACAGCAGTTGGCCCTGCAAATGCAAAATCAAAGAACGCCACAACCGTGTCCACAACAGCAGCAGCAACAGCAGGCCATCCAAAGCAATAACTATAGCCTGAACGAGATGCTGGCCGAGGAGCTAAAGCAGCAGATGGAGGAGGCCCAGGCCCAGATTGCCAAGGTGCAGCTTCAGCTGAAAAGCGTCTGCAATTGTCCTGGCTGTGTGTCGACAGCATGTGCACAGTACATGAACACCATGGCCAGGCCACAAGATGCGGATGAGGCTTACGAATACAGGAACCTGGAGGAAACACCGATGCAGCAACGGCGGCGGATCTATAGCTCAAGAGTGTCCTCGGGTCAGCATCCGATTCAGTTCGGTTTAACTCCAGTACCTCTGTCCATGTCAAATTCATGCCCATGCCGCCAGGAAAAGGCAGTTCCATCGCGAATGACTTTCTCCTGCCAGGAATTGCCTCCATGCCAGCAGCAAGTTCCTCCCCAACAGGAAATTCCTTCTTACCAGCGTCAAGGTTCTCCTTGCCGGCAGCAAGATTCTCCTTGCCAGCAGCAAGTTCCTCCCCCTCAGCATCAAGTTTCTCATGCACCTGCTCCTTGTCAAAAGAAGTGTCCTTGCCAGCAAAAATTGCCACCTTCCCAGGAAGAATTGCCACCTTGCCAGCGAGAAACGTCACCTGGCCAGGCAGAACTGTCACCTTGCCGGCAGCAACTTCAACCTTCTTGTAATCAGCAATCTTATGAAACTCCATGCCAGCAAAAACAGTCACCGTATCCCTGCCGGCAGAAGCAGATACCGAGTGCGTCCCAGCCGAACATGTTTTCGCATGGCCCGCACTGCTTTCCCAGTTGGTACTTCCAGCGATATGCCCAGATGCGGTTCAAGATGCCGCGCTGCTGGCCCCGCTGAACTCGTATCGAGAGTCGTAGCATAGCTTACCATGAACAGCGAGGACGCCTGTTCAGGGTGAGATATCCCACGAATGTAGAGTGAGATTTATCAAGCGGTATATAATTGTGCAATTCTTCCGTTTAAAATTGAGGCAATCGTAAACGAATGCAAATTGCCCACCAATAAAGTTTCCAATTTAATTTACCCACCGTGCTTTCAATTTGATTTGTCTGTCAGTTTGATATCTTATTTCGAAACCCTAATATTGTAAATTCCAAATTAATCCAGGCATTTCAGGGGAGAAGCTGAAGTCGAAGTGCCACGCCTCATTTTGTTTAAATTACAGATTTCCAATCAAAGATAAAAGTGAAGAGTTAGCTTTAATTGGGAAATGTGTAATTTTAATCGAGTGTATCGCGGTACGCAGAGATACCACTACTCGTGCTGTCGCCGTAGAATGCACCAAATAGTGGCGACTCCCTGCTGTTCTTCCGGACAGAACACAACCACGGAGGAATCAATTGAAATGTGCTGGCCCCGAACGTGTCCAGCGATTAATGGCACCGCTAAAAATCCTGCAGTTGAAAAGACTTCAACCGGCGACCAATTACCAAGGATATCGCCCAAGATTCCAGATCCCTCGAAAACGAACCCTTTGCCAGAGAAAACCTCCCGAACCGCCAACCAAAAAACGAGCAATAATAAATCAAGTGATAATTCTATTTCTCCCATAAATAAAAAGCTCTCTAAGGGCAGTCCAGTGCAAGCCAACTTAAGCCACAAGGTTTCTGTCAAAAAATCTGTGAAAATGGCAAGACTTTCCGGTGGTGTGGAGCTCAATAAAAATAGGGTAAGGTATTATCAAAGACCTCTGAAGAGTTTTTAAAAACTGACTAGGTTTCGTTTCCCATTTTGCATAGATGCCTTGCATATGTAGCTCCTGTGAGGAAGACTCCCTGATGTCAGTATGTTCTTCTGTTCCTGATTATGCCTCAATGTCGATACCTTCCGCAAAAACAACGAGACAGTGGAAAAAAATGAACCCATGTTGGTCAAAATTAGGGTCACAGGACACAGATCTAACGGCTATTGTAAGGACAAAGCCGAAGCGGAAAAGAATATTGCACAGAAGGTGGCCATCAAGATCACCAGAATGTCCGTCACTTGAGAGCACCACAAATACCGAACAATCGAACGACGATAATGGTGTTTGGTGAGTAACTCCAAGTAAAAAAGTCTCCATTTCCGTTCTAACAGAACCTCCAATAGGTTCGAGTGCAATTTACCCTTTCGTGTAAATATTCCCTTCCCCATAAGTCTATTTAGGTTGGGGTCATTCCCAAACAATGTCTGTCAAGATAGATCCATTGTTCCGGCAAGTAACAATGCTTTGCCAGCTCCCGTTCCAGAACCCCAGCCACAACCACAGCCACAGCCCGCTACCACCAAGAAGAGATTTAAGCGATTGAAAACACGTCCTGGTCCCTGTCGCTGTCGCTGTTCCTGTGCCTGCGAGACAGCCACTCAAACTGGAGTGGAAGAATCCGATCTGCTTCGCTGCCTGTACGAGATCAAAAATCAACTGGCAGCCAAGTCCACAGAATGCCGTTGCGTTGCCGAGAAGTCCACATATGTGAGGGCTCTTCAAAACCTAAAGAAAGCTCGGGAAGGGGCAAAGAAACTGCAAGGAAAGCCGAAAAAAATATTAAAAGAAGCAGCTGCACCAAGTGTCGTACATAGAAACTTACCAAATAGTTTCCTAAGGGAAGTGCAGACACTACAAATTAGAACCAAGATAACCGAAAAGAAACCTAAGAAAACACAGTCATGTTCATCCACAAATGTCTCCAGAAATTTCTCTAAGTGTTCCCTGAACGAAGTTCCGAAACGACATACAAAAACCAAGAAAACTATAAAGAAGACCCAGTCATGTTCATCCACAAATGTTTCAAGAAAGTTCTCTAAGTGTTCCCTGAACGAAGTTCCGAAACGACATACAAAAACCAAGAAAACTATAAAGAAGACCCAGTCATGTTCATCCACAAATGTCTCAAGAAATTTCCCTAAGTGTTCCATAAACGAAGTTCCGAAACGACATACTAAAACCAAGCAAACTTTAAAGAAGTCTACAAAAACCCAGTCATGTTCATCCACAAATGTCTCAAGAAATACCTCCAAAAGTTCCCTAAAAGATGTTCCAAGACGACACACTAAAATCAAGAAAACTATAAAGAACACTACGAAAACCCACCCATGTTCATCCACAAATGTCTCAAGAAATTCCTCTAAGAGTTCCCTAAACGATGTTCCGAAACGACATACTAAAACCAAGAAAACTACGAAAACCCAGTCATGTTCCACAATTGTCTCAAGAAAATCCTCTAAGAGTTCCTTAAACGATGTTCCAAAACGACATACCAAAACCAAGAAAACTATAAAGAAGACTACGAAAACCCAGTCATGTTCATCTACAAATGTCTCACGAAAATCCTCTAAGAATTCCTTAAACGATGTCCCAAAACGTCATACCAAAACCAAGAAAACTATAAAGAAGACTACGAAAACCCAGCCATGTTCATCCACAAATGTCTCAAGAAATTCCTCTAAGAGTTCCCTAAACGATGTTCCAAAACGACAAACTAAAACCAAGAAAACTGAAAAGAAGCCTAAGGAAACTCAGTCATGTTTATCAACAACTGTGTTCAGAAACTCCTCCAAGAGTTCCGTAAACGAAGTTCAGAAACCATCTACTAAAACCAAAAAGGCAGGACGGAAACCTAAGGAACCTGTGTCGGTTTCAGCAAAAACATGTTCCTCGTGTTGTTGTTCCGCCAATGAAGTACAGAAGCCATCTATTAGTACTAATAAATTAGGGGAGAAACCCAAAAAATCAACGTCAACTTCACCCAGAACAAGTGTTTTAAAAATCTATTGTACAAGAAGTGTTCAAGAAGTAGAAAACAATTCCCAAAAAAAGCTGAAAGAGAAAAATTCAATAATTGCTAAATCAATTGAAGATAAAGACATGGCGGAAAAGCATGTATCGAGTGATTCTAAATCTAAGGTAGTAGAGAAACAGATCGAACCACAGGTTGAGGAAAAGAAATCTAAGCAAATTCGGAAGGAGCGTGAATGCATTGATCTCCATTCACCGATTGCTTGTGCGGCGCCTCGGGTCTTTCCCAATGAGTGTGGCATGTGCCAAGGTTTAGAAAACCAGTCATGTTGTATGTACCACGGTTATAACGCAGGGACTCCTGGAATGTATCAAACACCACAATATCCTGGTCAAAGCTATCAACAATCTTGGCCAAACTTGCAGAGAAACGCCTATCTACCCCATAATACCCCGCAAACTGGAGGTTCGTATCTAAGCCCATGTTCACCGACAGCAACATGTGTAGGAAGTGTGCCATGTAGGCCACTTGTTGAAGTACAGACATGCGAAAAAATCGAGGCAGTTAAAAAGCCATCAGTTGGATTCTGCCACCGCGCCCAGGTCTTTTCTGAATGTACGAGCCCAATGAAAAATGAATCACAATGTCAGTCTAGTTGTACGTGCCAAAGACGATCTTCTGGGCATTGTTCTCAAAGCTGCGGACAAAACTGGACAATTCCGATATCCTCTTCAACGGAATATAACCGAAAGACCCTCTTAAAACGAGCATTATGTAAGAATGCTTCCCCAATGGATTGTTTAAGCACACGGTTTCCTATGGCACATCCATTGACCCCAGGAGTTCCATGTAAAAGAACTAAATCCATATGCTTCAGAGTGTGCCCCTCTCAAACGGTTGCTGAAAAACAATGTGAATCAAATGTGCAAACGATTGCTGAAAAACAATGTGAATCAAATGAGCAACCGAAGGTCTCTTCATGTCGAAGAAGTCACCAAGAACTATCCTGTGATCGCATTAGCTCGGGTGGAGAAACAAACGGGGTTGAAGGATCCCAACTTGGTAACGTTTCTCGAGGAATAAAATCAGTCAGCGGCTCGACTTTGAAATATAAAATTGAGCAAGAATATTATTTTCCTTTGACCGATCAGAGTCAACGATCACACAGATCCTTAAATTTTCAACAGAAATCCCGTGATTGTCAACTCTTTGGTGTTTTAAGAAATAAAACAGCTAATATGATTCGTAGCCAAGTCGATCGCAGTGTTAATCAACGTCAAAGTAACGCAAGTAAGGGTTCTGGTAAAAAGAGAGAGGAGTGTTCTTCAAGGAAACCTAGAAGTCAACCAAAAGTTAAGGATAATATGTCCTATAATCAGAATAAGTCTAGAGATGACAAATCTGAGGACCAGATAATAGTAAACTTCACGAATCGGAGCTTCAGCATAGACTCTGAGGAATTGGACAGAAGTGCTTCAGAGGAGAAGCAAAGAATGGCACAAAAACCGTCAGAGGGGATCAGAACAGATGAAGATTTCGCATCACAATATTCTGAAAAAATATTTTCCAGGGATCACAGTTTGAGCGAATCGATTAGGACAGATGAAGAAGACGATATCGATGAAACCCCAAGTACAAGCGCGAAAACTGTTCAGAATTTCGAATCTAGACTAATTTATTCAAAGTTTAACCGACAATACCCTGCGAAAAGATCCGATCTATATCAGATATCTGAAAATTTGAATAATATTTTATCGAATAATGGAGAAACGTTTTCAAAGCACCGATTAATCCCATGCACCCGAGAAGTCAGTGGTATGTCCATGCGATCAAGTTCAAGTGAAAAACAAGTGAAAAAACAGCAAAAAAAGAAGATTAATAAAAATGAGTGCTCCTGCTCAACGCTAGAATCCTCTAGTGTTTCAGCAATTCGAGATGGCAAAAGTAGATCTGCAACACCAGTCATGTATCGCCAGAGCTTCTCACCAAGAAATCAAAAGCGCGAAAAAGTACTTCCCCTAACACATAGATCTAACAATGTTCAGGACGAAAGCAGCGAAAGCGAATTGGAACACACCAAGCACATACCCTCAGAAAGGATTCGAAAAAATGATAATCGCAAAGATAAGAACATATGTAAAATTCCGAATTATACCTTAAAAGTTAGTATAATGCAACCAAAGATGCGAAATGGGGCCAAATGCGTCATTTCAAATAAACAGCAAGATAGAACCCATACTGCACCAAGATATGTGCCAGAATATCAAAACAAACAGCCTAAAAGGTATGTGAAAGCGCTAACTTAACTTAAAATTAATTTTAACTTTACTTTAGTCCTAGAAATGTGGAATACCCAAACGCTGATTATAAGGATTCAAGGTAAGATAATCCCATCAAGAGATTATAATTTTTTTTAATAGACGAATAGTCCTAGGCAAAATCCTTCAATGAAAAACAAGAACCCCATTAATGATTGCCAGCCGAAGGAATGGTGAGATTTATTCAATCCCTACTTAGTTTATTTATTATTTGTAAACTAATTTAGTTTCAGCACCGACACTAGCTCCGACGAATTACAAAGGAAATCAGATGAATCACATCAGGTTCCAGGGAATAGGGGTCAGCCAAGGGGACCTCCATTCCAAGAGCGTTCACCGTCACCGAGTCGTCAGAACAAAAGAAATCCGCGTATGCCGAGTCCCCACAACAAAGATATTCCCAAATCAAGACTTAGAAAGCCCAATTCGGAGGAAGAATATTTTCATGGATATTATTCAAGACCTCGTAAAAGTACATCACCTTCTTTAAGTTCCCATAGTTATGCTTCAAAATCCAGTATATCCGTTGAACGTACAAGAAAATCCAGCAGTATAAGTTCCTATAATATCCAAGCTAAGGAAAAGCCAAAAACGTATTCGGAAAATAGAAACAAGTCACGCTATATTCATGGGAAGAATTCCCAGATATCATCAAGCGAATCTGAATTTATGAAAAGGAATTCCGATTCTGAATCTGCAGAAGTCTCACTTCCAGCCTCAAAGGAAGAAACTGAAGACTCTAGATCTGTGGTATGTAAGCAAAGTAGAAAATTCGTGCAATCTGGAAGAACGAAAGATGTGGAGACCGTGATGCAACCACGGCGCCTTATTTGCAATGAGAGTACAACGGCTTGGAATCCAGACATGGGCTCTGAAAACACCGTACTTCTTGAGATTAGGACCACCTGCAAAAAGGATAATCTTCTCCAGACCTGCGCACGACCGCCCTGTCACTTCAGCCCTGACCATACCACGGAAATTCCTCCAACTAATGTACCAAAGCAGTCAAAGCAGCCAAATCTCCGTCCTCAGAACTTAAACTCTTTTAAAGAAAGTTATCTTATAGATCCGAGAAATAATTGGAATACTATGAGGTCACCGGCTAGGGCTCCAGCTCCTAGTTGTCAGCAGCAGTTTCGAGTGCAGGTTGATCCCTCTCATCCTGGCTATCACCCCCAACAAGTTAAGGAGGCAATAAAAAACCTGCCCGTTGGGTTCTACGATCGAACCATTCGGCACTACAACGTCATTCGCATGCAGTCGGACTTTCAGGTGCCGGCTTTTGGAGCAGAAGCCATTCATGCTGTACAAGCATATCCCCAGTCTCATTGCGGGTACCCAGCCTGTCCGTATGGCAATCCGAACCAACCGCCAATGATAAGACCCGTTCAGGATTTCAGTCGTCCCTTCTTTCTACCAAGAAATCAAATCCAACACCGGCTGCCAATGGGGCCAACGCCATTTTATCATCGGCATTCAAAATACCAATGCTAAATTATATACAGGATAATGGAACAATTAAAATATATGAATATGAACTGTTTTAATATTTTCTGTACTTGGGCTGAGATTTATAAATACAAACCAAAGTTGGCGAGTTGCTGCGACTCAATAAATTAATATATTCTTGATCAACGGCACCAGGCGAATCGATCTACATGCGTTCTATATAAAGTTAGTTTGCAAAACGATCATCCCGATCGGAATTAAATCCACTTTTGGCCTGAAAATATATCGCATTTCCGTTGCGCCAAATGTAGTGATGTGAAAATAAGGCAAATCGATTACGCGATAGTATCGATGACTATCCCTGCGGTTATATCCACCTCTAGGCGACGTACAAAAACAACATTTGTTTATATGATTAATTTTACCTTACACACTCAAACGAATATAAATGTAGCCAATAATACGAAAACAATAGGCAACATTGATAAGATAAGATAACTCCCAACAGTCCCAATGTCTTTCGCGTAGACTCTAATGCACACATAGCGCGGTGCGAATGGTTCGAATTTGTTCATGGAAATAACACCAATAATTGTTCAGTAAACAATGGCAACTCACGCCGAGAAGGAGTTCTACCATTTGGTACGTACATCTGCTACTTAATTGCCAAGAAGGAAATCCGTAGAAACTTATACTCACACAATGAGTGTTCTCTGAAGTGCGGGTGTTGGGTGTCGCCAAACGTAATTGTTTATACACACACACACACAGACACTCGCCGAGTCGGAGTATATAAACATTTGCATAAACATTCACTTAAAGCCACAAGTCAGCCTTGAACCAGATCTTATAGGGGGAGATCTCTAAAAACTGCACAATAATAGGAAATTTCTCCTCTGTGAATGTGAATGTGTGATGAATGGCGGTGGTGACCCAGAAAATCAGCATAGAAACTGCATTGAATGCTGAATGCTTGCAACCTTTGCAACGACCCACTTCAGGCTACCGAAATTAAAGATAACCGGCTTGAAATTATGTTTAAAAATCAGATTAGCCAGTTCTTTCCTTTCAGTCTGATAACATTTAGCATTCCGAGTGATTCATCCATCCAAACAACGTATATCTTGAGATAATAACATATCATTATAGATAAATTAAAGCAACCGCATTCCTACGCAATCGGAATAGAAGCATATATACATTTACTATTAGCAACTATTAATCTTGAGCTTAAACTTAAAGGGAAATACAAACGAAATGTTTATAGCGTGAATCATTCATTTCAGCATAAATACATTTTTATAGTTTCATTATCTAGCTTTTTGAGTCACACACTTCTGCTTACTTTTTTGAATCTTCACTGTCAGCTAATAAATATTGTAATCTTTTATGTATAGAACGTCAGCGTTAATAAAGCCCTAAATGGCTTGGAGGCGCCGCTCAAAACCAAACATGCCCGCTCCATTATCATTATGATCCACAAGACCAAGGAGGCGAAGTCCTTCTGGATGATGATCTCGCGGCAGCCTTTAATGCAAAACCGATTCACGGCCTGGAAGTTCTCCCATCTCCTGCACAAGGTCCTGCGAGAGGCGCACGAAAGCGCCATAAGGCACTCGCAGAGTCACAAGAAAATGATTCTCGAAGTGGGCAAGATGTGGGGTCTGCTCCAGGACGACATCGGATGCTGTATACAGGCGTACAGCAAGCTGCTGGCCACCAAGTTAAATTTCCACGACAAGAATCGAATGTTTCCCGGATCCTTGAACATTTCATTCACCGAACTCTTTGTGGCTGTTGACCGGGACTTGAACTATTGGTAAAAGGCAACTGAAATCAATGTGGAGTTCAAATCAATTGCAATGGTTTCAAAAAAGTATATAAAAAATATTTTTACTTAAAATTATAAAAATTTACAATTTCTTTAAAACCCGGCATACCTTTTGAAACCTCAATTGATTTAAAATCTATAAATATCCCTTTTATATAGAACTTTTTAACGAACTGCTCCTAATTACAGCTTCCAATTGTGCGTTGAAATCTTTGATTACTTAGAGGATATCATTGCCCTACAGCAGACCATATTTTCGTCAATGGAAAAGTACCGAATGTCCTCGATAACACCGCAAGGACAGTGCAGACTGGCGCCTATAGTCTGTCTCATTCAGGACTCCAACGCCCTGTACGATATGAGCGTTCGTCTAATGTTCAAATTGCACGACGGTATACCCTACGATGTGGTTTCCGGCCACAGAGACCGGTTCTATGGACTGTTTTTGAAGCTCAAAGCTTTTTACAACAATGTTCGACCGCTTCAGTACTTCAAGGATTTAATAACAGTTCCCGAGTTGCCGGACACAAGTCCGAACTTCAAGTCGCAAAACGATTTCAGCAGCTATGTCCCACCTGTTGTACACGTTCCCCAAGAGCCCGATCCGGTTGTGGAGGATTTGGTGGACACCAACAACCACGAAGCAGAGGCGTTTAGTCAGGCCCAGCAGCAGTTGACCATGTTGGAGGGTATCATAAGCGAGAAGGAGGCTGGCATTGAGGAACTCTCCTACAAATTGGTGGCCCTGCAAAAGAACTTTGATGATCTACAGCAGAGCTACAGGCGGGATGTGGAGGAGTTGCAGCAGAACAACACTATCCTCTCCAATGATCTGGTATTGGCGAGAGAAATGTGTGCCACCTTTCGGATGCAAAACGATGATCTGGAGCTGCAACTTAATCAAAATCCAATTCTTATGCGTGAGTTTATATGCATATACATAAATAAAATTAAATATAATCAAATAAAAATTTATTTAGAGAAAGCCATGGAGGAGGAGGAGAAGCACAAGTTATCCTCGGAGAAATTCAACAAGCTGAAAACACTCTACACCAAAATTCGGGATGAACACATTCATTTATTAAGAGAGGTCAATTACTTATATTTTCCCCTACTATTTACTTAATTAATAGTTACATTTAATTACAGCAAAGTGAGTCCAATAAATCCTTAAACAAGGAGAAGCAAGTGAGCTCACAACTTTTGCTGGAAACAAAGGAACTTACCAACGAAATTTCCAAGATCAAAGGAAGTGTTGAGGAAAAAGATAAAGCCAACCTGGCTCTGCAAAAACAAATTGAAGAGCACAGAGAGAAGATAACGCAGCTGGAAACAATCAAAGCCGAATTCGAAGAGAAATACGACGATGTTGTCAAAGAGAAGCAGATTCAAGCACTAGACATAACTTCCACCGCGGAGAATTTGAGGTTAAACAGCCTTAAAATTGAAGACCTCAGTACAGCTCTTAGTGAAACCAAGGAAAAACTATCGGAAGCCGAAAGCCAAATAAATGCCAAGTGCAACGAAATTGATAATAATTTAAAAGCCTATGAAGCGGAGAAGGCCTTGCTCTTGACCAAAATCGAGCAACTAAATGTGGAGCACAAGACCAACCATGAGGCTCAAAATGCGCAATTGCAGCAAACTAAAAACAGCTTGGATGAAAGGGAAAAGGAATTCAGCGAAACAAGGGAAAAGCTGACAACAGCCGAGAGCCAAGTAATCGCCAAGGCTATTGAAATTGAAAGCAATCTTAAGGCATTCGAAGCGGAAAAGGTGTTGCTCTTGACCAAAATAGAACAATTGAATGTGGAACACAAATCCCATCAAGAGGCACAGAATGCACAATTAAAGGAAACTATGAACAACTTGGCATTAAAAGAAACTGCTTTGCAGGTAAATACCATTCAAATATATACTGTTGAACATTTCATTTAATTATTCTCGCTTAAATAGGAATCCCAGGAAACAGTGAAACAAATTACGCAAGACAATACTTCAATGAGTCAACGCAATGAGGACTTGCAAAGCAAACTCACAACTGTTGAGGAAAAACTCTCGCAGGCAACGGAACAGATTGCTTCCATAACTACTTCGTATCAAACCTGTAGCAAAGACCTAACCGAACTCCGAAAATTGGTCATCCAAACGTTGCGGGAAATCTGCAATTCAAAGTTAAGCAGCTCGGAACAACAGCCCTTGGATGCGGTGCCCGCCATTATAAGTGATATGGAATCCCTTCTTAATAAATTCAACAATTCCACGGCTATAGACTATGTTTCAACGACGGAAGGCATTCACGACGTTATGCACTTGGGCTATGTATTTATAAAGCTTTACGACCAATGCGATGTTATTTACAAAACAACAACGGCTATTGAGACGGGTCAAGGTGGGTTTTTTAAAAGTTTGTTAAAACTTTAAACTAACTAATTTGTATTTTCTTTTTACAGAGATTTTTACAAAGACTTCACTGGTTTGCTCCGATGTCTGTCAGTTGTTCGAATATTTGCTTAATAACGAAACAAAGGATGGGCAACGAATTATAACCGACGTGCAGGCAAAGCTGACAGATATTCGAAAGTTGATTGAGAAGATAAAGGCCACGTTCGAACAGAAAATCGACTTGGACAAGCTACTCGAAATAGAGCTGCGTGAGATGGATGCTGCCATTGATGATGCGGCCAGCAAAATCACCGACCTACTGGCCAAGGCGCGGGAGAAGGACAATCAGACCAATCTGGAGGTAAACGGAAAGATTGTGGACTCGTGTACGACGTTAATGGAATGCGTCAAGGCTCTGATCCAGAAATCACGTCTTCTACAGCACGAAATTGTGGCGTCCCAAAAAGGTGAGTTCGGAATAACAAGAAACAAAATAATAAACTCATAAATATATAAATCCTTCTAGGAAATGCAAGTGCCAATGAATTTTATAGACGAAACAGCCAGTGGTCTGATGGCTTGATTTCCGCTTCAAAAAGCGTGGCCAAGGCGGCCAACTATCTCGTGGAGGCTGCCAACAAGGCCATCGAAAGTGAGTCTGGGAAAAACTTTGAGCTCATTGTGGCCGCCCAGGAAATTGCCGCCTGCACGACCCAAATGGTTATAGCTAGCAAGGTCAAGGCCGAGCGTCATAGCCAAAAGCTGTCCGACTTGACTAAGGCCTCGCGCAGCGTTACCCAAGCAACGGGCACCCTGGTGGCCACCGTAAAAGATTGTAACGCGCAGCTGGAGCAGCAAAGCGAGCTCGAGCTGGCTAAGCTAACGCCATCGCAAATTAAAACAATGGAAATGGAAATCCATGTCAAAGTACTCGAAACCGAACAGGCGCTCCAAACGCAGCGGCAAAAGCTGGCGGCGTTTAGGAGAGAGCACTACAAAAACGCCGAGTATTGAAAAACGATCTATATATAAATATATATATATATATATATATGTTACCCATAAACGTTACTAACCTTAAAAACATTCTTATTTTACAAATGCCCATCATGACAACCGTTATATACACATACAGCGGTAATTTCATTTGAAAAGTCCTCCTTACGATTCCATTTTGATCGCCTTTTGATCCTTGGTTTTATTGAACCAAAAAATTGTTTCAATATTTCTTATATTAAACTCTTAAATGTTTATATTGCACACTGTACATCGGAAATAAAGTAACACCTATTGCCAAAGAAAATAATTTGTTAAAAGTTTTTTTTGTCAAAAAGGTTTATTTGTATTATCACGAACCGGATTACTGCATTTTATAAAACGGCATGTTCACGTTCATCAAAGACACTTTTAGCGTAGTTTATCTAAAAGAAACAATATGGATATATGTGATAGTTGTTTGTCGCAAATTGTAAGCGTAAATAAAGATACATAATGCTAAAAAAAAGTATTCTGCTTCCTTCCTGGTTTTTTCTCTTCCATTCTCTCTATCTCTAAGTCTCTCAATATGTCAATTTATTAATGTTTTATATCAAAGCTACTTCATGAACATCCAAAATTTGTACTTACACATCTCGATGCCGCTTCAGCGCATTCCTCCGATCGACATCGTATCCTTGGTCTCGTTATTTTCGGTAGATTCGTAGATATCTCAATGTAGTGACACGCTGCCGATGCCGTCCTACTGCTCGTCGATGGCGTTGTGCCCACGTTCGTGATCAGAGGATGGCACGAGAGTATCTCGCAGAGATGACACTCAAGCATTATGGTTGGGTTGCCGTCAACTAATGAAAAAATTCGTACAAATTCGGTGGAAACCAAAAGGCGTAGCCTCGCCTCCTTATCACTCCACAGGTTCGCCTCGTAGGATATGATCTTTTCCGAAAAGTTTTTGTGATTGATGAGATATAGATACTGTTGTCCTTTACTCTGCCGATTGGAATACAGGGGTAAAAGGCCGCCAGGAGCACCGGTCACACATCTGGGCAGTCTCTTCCTATCCGGAGTGTTTTTCTGAGAATCTCGACTCGTTTCTCGCACCGCACTGGCCGTTTCTGATGCCAAGTCTAGCACTCCAATAATCGGTTTTGTCACTGTGCCAACCAATCCCTTGCCCAGGCCACTAAGGAAGCCAGGAACTCCACCGTCGTAAGCACCGTCGTACGTGTGCCTCACAATGCTCGTTACGCCGCCCAGCAGTCCAAATCCGAGACCCTTCAGACCCGCTGCTAGGTGTCCGCCGGACGTGTTGGACTGCAGTTCCAGTATCCGTTGCCTGGTCTCATTGTCGTGATCATTGAGCACCACTTTCCCCAGGCTATCCGATAATGTTTCCGTTAGCTTTGCCGTCGAATTCGATATGCCATGAGTTACGTTCTTCACTAGACTTTTAACGGAACCTTCGAAAATAAGTCCGGAAACGCCCTCGGAAAGATCGTTGGCGAAACCAAGAGGATTTCCGAGAAAATCCACACTTCCCAATATCGCAGCCGCATGCCACTTGACTTGATTGATGTAATGCTTCTTCATTTCCTTCAGATATACGTCCAATGTTTCGAAATGTAACCTATCCGAATATCTATCCAGCTCAATAAGGGCGTCCTCAAATTTTATGAGAGTGAGTCCTAGGGTTTTTTTCGTTTCATGCAGCTCCACGGGTAACTTTGAGGAAGTGAAAGCGGAAAGACGTACCTGAAAGGAATATTATTATCATTTCAGGAGGAGTTTTTAAAAGAAAAGTAAAATAGTTTGCTACCTGCGTCGCTCCAATACTCAAATTTTCAAAGTAATATCTCTTCATATCCTGCAGAATCGGCTGCTTGTCCTCAAAGTTTTCAAATTGATATTGCACACTTAGGTTCTGCCTGTTGATTTTGCCATAGCCCAGAAAAGAAGCCACTTTCAGTATGAGCTTCTCATCCAAATTTGCGGTGCATGGCTTCAAGTCCAGGGTTAAGTACTTGAAAATGATTGCGTTCTTATTGGGGCACGGCAACATTTTCAGCTTTAGAACGACAGCGTTTTTGTGTTGTTCATGATCCGAGGATGAGGTTTGCGTATGCAAGGCTATTTGACTGACAGCGTCCAGCAACTGGTTATCGATTTGGATGTAGGAGATGTTTAAGTCCAAGGAGTTCTCCAAAGCACCCTGCGATATATCGCAGTGTATGTGGTCAAGGCTGATGAACATGATTTCCTCGCAAGGTTTACGGGTTATTATGGAAATGCCAATGCCTTTCACGAGCTCAACGTTGATCTGAAATCAAATTGTTATTGTTATATATTACATTAAGTATTTTATATTACCCACCAGATACTCATGCATGATCGATATCTTTCCCTTATCCGTTATTTGTCTGTTGTTGAGGGAAGCGTGCATCCAGAGTAGATCGGGAGTGAGGAATACTGAATTTTGTTTAATTTTAATATCACATATTTCTATTGTGGAAATGGGTCCATCCATTCTCGTCGACAGTTCCAATTGGCCGGAGCCAGGCCTCAGCTTTTGTGCCACAATGTGTTGACCAATCGGTATGAATTGTTGATTTCTTGAATTACTTTCAATGCGCCCCACATACGCTTCACAGTTGGGCCTCAGGCCAGTCTCATATCGGGACTGAAATTTTTGACATACGATAATAATATAATTGCAAACTGTAGGTAGGTTTCTTCTTACCTGAACGCACATATTGGCATGACACATTAGCCGGCCATTCTCAAACCTCCACGTCTGAGTGGTAACCCTTTGCTTATTGGGTGTCCTAACCACCAAAGTTGTAAACTCCATGGGATTCGGGGGTTTCTCCAGGTCCAGAACCAGACGCACCGCATTGGCATCATTCGATTGAATCGGTGGCGTAGATCCCTCGTGCTCCAGCTGGCCATTCGAGTTCATAAGCCACAGTTGCGAACGATCCCCCGAGTTCTTTTCCATAATCACAACTTTACGGCCGCGAACTCCCAAGACCAAATGTCTGTGCGCACTGCTCTCCTCCTCACTGGTTGATCGCTCGAATGTCCCGTGAAATGCTATGTAAATGAAGTTGGTGTACGTTAGCGTCTTCTTTATGTTATTCACGTTGTTGATGGGAAACTCGATCATATTGCCACCCGGTGCCTCCAACAGCAGGGCCTGCAATCCCAAGGGATCGTCCAAGACGTAGGACAAGGACGATTGCGGACGAACTGGCGTAATCCAAACTGGCTTAGAACGCAGCTGGGAGAAATTGATAACTACCTCCGAGCAATTATCAATTCGAATAGGTGGCGGTAGTGTGCGAGCATCGGTGAACAGGAGGATGAATGTCGCATCCTTGGAGATGATTTCCAGCCGCAGAAAGAACATTTCACCCCACTCGTTACGCACATTGATGTACAAACTTTGTACATCATCATTAATGGGTATCCCCTTCGACCAGCAGCAGCATTCCACATCGGGAATGCGCACGCAAATGAACTGCTCCTGGTCCCAGTTGGGCCAATGGAAGGCGAAGTTGCAATCGATCGGCGCTGAAATTATCTTACGCGGGTCCGGGCGATCCTGAAATACAATTTTTATTTGAAATTTATAAAATTTATGGTAAAAGTTATTAACTTACATAGTTAACAATGTCGCACAGCTGCATAAACTCCAGTCGGTAACCACTTCGGTTATGCAGATGGAATCTGGGAGAAAGCGTCACAAAAGTGGTGCTGGCATACAGACCTCGTCCACGCCTCACACTGATCCCGATCGCATAGCTACCCTTGGTGTTTTCAGCTCGCAGTTCCCTGTGAGTTAGGTCCTTGTGTGTACTGAAACTTTTGCACCACTATAAGAATGTTAAGAAGTAGTTATTATTTTAAAGTAACATAATTAAAAGCAACAGATATATAGAAGACTTACCGTGTTATTCAAGCCGAAGGCTTTTCCCAGCCGCAACTCTAGGGCCGGTGAGCCTTCCTGGTCGGAGAACGAGAACATTAAAGGTGCCACTTGTCGCGCCGTTTCGTGCTCATCAAACTGTCCTGCCGCCGTGTTATTGGTTCCCTCTTGCTTGTAGATCAGCGGAAGTCCCGTCTTGTTGATGATCCAAACCGGAGCACTGATGTAGATCTCCATGCCCTTGCCCTTGACAAATTGAATGGAGATGCGAAGGTGCAGCTCTCGCTTCTTGATATCGAACAGCTTAAGTTTCGTTTCCACCACTCCCGTGTGACTCATGGGCACCTTCAGTTGGCCGGAGAGCTGAAAGTTGTCCAGCGTGATACTCAAATTCAGGGGCTGGTAGATGTTCACGTTGTAGATGTTGGCACTCTCCGATGAGTTTATCCTGCCGGTGGCATGCTCATGGATCTTGAACATCAAGTCGCAGCAGAGCATATTGTTGATCTTTAGGGGAGGCAATAGGGTGATGAGGTGGCCCGGCAAGTTCTGCTCCTTGACGTGGTAGATTATCCTGCTGATATTGACCAGTGTGTACAATATACACTTGTTTTGGTCGTAGCTCACGAGCAACTGCCGGGTGTTGTCCTTGCCGCAGAGCTTCCACAAGAGTTCCTCGTTACTGAAGCCCGTCTCCTCGTAGGCCTCGATCTCACTGGGCGTACTGTGCGCCACATGCAACGAGGCATCGATGAATTTCAGCGGCAGCGACAGCTCATCGTTGGGCTTCACCACACTGATGGCAGTTAGTCCGTCACTTTGTGTGCTCTTCAGCGACATCTTGAGGAATACATTTCGATCTAGTTTGTTGGCTATGAACAGCGAGGACTTGACTTTGATCAGCTTCTGAGCTGATCCAATCAGGGATATGTCGAAGACTATTCTACTCTTCGTCGAATACTGCGAATCCAGATTGGTGGTGCGGAAGAACATGCCAACCTTGTCTATGGAAATCGGTCCAATCAGAGTCCAGCCGTGGATTTGCACGAAAATCTGATGCAAATTCAACTGGTGGGAGTGGACGTGGCGCAGCTTACTCTTCTGGCTAAAATCGAATGTCTTCGTCTCATTGGGCTGCACCGAGCTCCAGTTCTTGATCAGCTCGAACTGCTGCAAGTCTGAGCAGCTTAAATCTCCAAGAGGGGCATATATCGGCTTGAAGAGCAGCGGTGTTCCCGTGAGGTTTTGCAGGGCGAAGGGAATGAATGGGGAACGTTGCCTAAAGTTCTTGGCCCCGTTGTCATTGAAATCATTTGTCCAGTTCTTAAGGACCATGTGGAAGAGTTCAATGAACGTGGAGGTGACATTAAGCTTGAGCAGCTGCTTGCTGGAAACGCCAATCTCGAAGCGTTTCTTGTTCTCATTTAAGTGACCCTTGGTGTACTTCCATTTCAGATTCGACTCCCACGTCTCGGCCACCGGCTCCCAGCCGCTGAGCCGGCGATTGTAATAGTTGACAGCGGCCTCCGTGTCAATGTTGCCCAGGCTAAAGTGCTGGATATTCGACTCCTTGGGATTGGGATCTTTGGTTTTGAACGTATAATTCAGGAGGAATTTCGAGAGCGAAATCTCCAGCAGCGGCACATCGGCGTCCATGCAATCGTCGATGATAAATACCGATATAAGACTAGCGTCCACCACGGCGGTCTTCATTTCCAGGGCGGGATTTCGGTAGGTGCTTTGTTTCTGCTGCGACAGCCACAGAGCCGCATCGTTGATTCGCCAATTATTCACCTGCATGGCGTAGAGGCAGTCGGACAACTCGAAGCCCATCGCCACCAAGGGAGCCACCTTCTCTAGGTCCGAGTTGGCCTTCGATATGACATTTTTTGACCGCGATGCCTGCGTCGGCAACAGCCGCACCATTCGGGAGAACAGCTTGACATCCACATATGACAGTCGAATATTGAGTGGCTTTTGAATGAGGATGTTCAGGCAATTGCTCCGCAGCTCTATGTTCAATGTGAAGGGATCGATTATGGACAGAGCGCTCTCCTCCTCGGCGTCCAATGTGCATGAGAATATTTCCAGGTGATTAATATCCAGGGATATAGGCACCGAATTGCTGTTTGGTTTATAACAAATAACCGTCGTGCTCTTCAAAATAATGGCATTCGAGTCCAAGCGACTGCATTCCTCGGCGAGTATTATCTCGGAATCTGTTATGTTCACCACAAACTCTGTGGAAACGGTATTGTCGATCTGATGCTTCTGCGACACCTGACTATTAACCACTGTCGGTGGTGCGGGTGAGTCCTCCTGGAGGTACGACTTCAACTGATCCAAGAAGGTGATGAGGGCAAACACTCGCATGTTATTGAGCATTATCGTGTACTTGCTAAAATTCGCCTTCTTGCGGCAGTGGATCTCCACCTGCACGGAGTTCTCGATTCTCGCCTCCTTTTTCGATGGTTCCAAGATATTCTTAAACATGTTCTCATTGCCCGCCCCAGCCTCAACCTTTCGTTCATCAACAATCAGTATGTTGCTCGATATCAAATCAATATCCTGTGAGCCATCGCTGAAAAGGTCTATTTCCAGCGTCGACTTTAGAAAGTGGATGCAGGCGAGGGGTTCTATGACAACAGTCTGCGACGTGTTCAGGGCCAGCAACAAAGACACGTCTTCAAGCAGTATACGAATCGAAATTAAAATCGAAATCGTTCTGGGCGACACCTCGCTCTTTTTCTGAATAAGACTCATGGTCGAAAGTCGCTCAATGGAGGTGCTGCTATTGTTGTGGTAATTCATGTAAATGTCGTCCGTTTGCTCGCCAATATTGTTGTTTAAAAAGCTCCGGATTAACTTGTACTGCTGAATATTCACCATGCCATTCAGCTTCGAGAAGGTTCCTTGAACACTTATGTCTGGACAGACGCGATCTCCCTCCGCCGACAGATTTCGCTCCAGTTGCAGGTGCAAAAAGCACGATTCGTTGAAGAATGGCTGACCCAGTCTCAGAAAGTTCATGTCAGCAATTACAATTCGATTCTTCTCCTGGTCACCTTTCACCTTCATCGAGCTTCTTTCGCCGGAGAATAGGTTTATGTTGACCAGGTCGATGCGCATTACGTCCAGGATTTCATTTGGATGGGGGGGTGCGGTCATTTTGCTTATAATATTCTCATCGCTGGCCAAGTGAAAGCTGTTTTTCAGGGTGAACTGTCCGAGGTAAGCGATTATAACCTCGTTTCTGTTGTAGCAAGCTGGGAGGACAATAACGGGCGAGTCCGCTTGAATTACCAGCTTCATTTTCGATGGACGCATATTTTGTTCACTGCCACTTTGACTTTGTTTCTTTAGTTTTCTTATAACAGGCTGTGAAGAAATATTAGACGGTTTAAAATAATATTTCTTGGTTTTATAAGGCTCTGCTACCCTACCGTTTGCAATTGCAGCAGGTCCTTGACAAACACATGCAATTCAGTGGAAAATCGTTTAGTGTGAATATAATGCACAGCAGCCATGTTAATCCTTAGCGTTGAATCGGTATCCAAGGTTTTCAATGCCTCTAAATCCACAAGTTTTCTGTATAATAAAGATAATTAATAAAGTGAGTGGGAAAGTATGTAAAACTTTATTATAGAGCTATAAAGAAGGAGTTTACTTTACTTACTTCTTATAAACAAAATTAAGAGCTTCCGTTCCACTTGTTAAAAACTTTTGCTTGTAAATATTCCCGTACTTGGTTAGATCGTAAACAGACACGGATCCCAGGCAGCCCTCAACTATTTTCGATCTGTGGTCCTGAAGAATCACAAACACGGCATTGGACACATTTACTCTGGAAAGCAGGGACTCGTTCCGTATCAGGGTAAAGTTAAAGCTTCTTATGGACACTTTCAACCTGCTGCACAGTTCGTCAATATCTGATATAATAAAGTATAGTAATATTAACAACCTATTTTTAAACAAGACACAACCACTTACGCGTCTCTACCAGTTTCTTCTCTTCGGTATAGTTTTGACTCAAGTTGTCAGCGGAAACCAAGCCGAAAAAGTCGAATATCGTGTACCAACGCTCAACACAAATGGCCAAGTTCAAGCAATTAAATTGAATCGAACTTGACTTCTCCAGTTTAGTGTCCTGAGTCGACCGTCCTGTATGGGATTTATAAGTCACCAAGGTTTGACTTTCCCTGGGCTGTTTCCCCAGCTCCTTCTTGCTGTTTCTGCAGAACGTTGACGGTTTCCGATCGCCGCTAAAGTTCTTTAGCTGCGTATAATCGAAGAAACAGGAAGGCACGGAACTGGATCGAGATTTTAATGAATTACAGTAGCTCGGCAGGTCCGGACAGGAGGACGAGGTCAGTTCGTTTTTCTTGCTACTCTTTTCGAGGTCTATTGAAGTCACCATATTTCTAAACGGTGATGTAAAATCCGATTTCAAATCCTCCATTAGGACGGATTTCAGCATTACTTCCACATCCTTGTCATGGCCCTTGGCGATGTGCTTTACGTTAAAGTCTTTGAATGTCAAATTGATCAGATCGTTGTGGTATTCATTTTGCAGATTTATTTGGAATACCGGCACCGAGAACTGTATTATCGTGCTGATAATGTGCTCGTCTTCGATACTCGACGTGGGTTCACTGTCTCCATTTTGATCGAGGTCTTCAGGGTCGCTTGTTAATCCATGGGAAAAGTTCGTTGCGTATTGAATGCACTCTAAGAGTAACTCGTATTGCTTTCGGTTAAGTGATACTTTTAAGGCCTCAACCATACTTCCTTTTATCTGTGAATGTAAAATGTAAAATACAAAGCAATTTAAAATATTCTGGAATTTATAAATACTTTTATATACCTTTAAAATGATTTCACAAGCCTGATATTGTATAAATTTGAAAAGTAATCGAGATACTTACCGTTAAACTATTTAATTGCTTTTCCTGACCATTATCTGCTTCTTTATAGCCCGCATAAATGGGTAAAGTAATTGCCGTGTCATGCAATATGGGAATCGCATCTTTATTTTTGGCCGGATGAACATTAAAGCTATAATCGCTTTCGTCAATATTCAATGAATAAACATAGGTGTTTTTGATTTCTATCGTATATGATTCATTGTAATCTTCTGAGTCGCTGTGCTTAGAGACGGCATTTGTGCAGCTAATTTTACCCAAATTTGCTATTAAAACATTTGTACTTGTGTTGGAAATTGGTAGAATAATTATTGGACTGCTTATTATTATATCGAGCCTGAAAGAATATAAAATATTTTATATTTGTTTACATTTGCAAAGACTTTTATTTTAGCTTACCAATTGTCCTGGCGGTTTCGCTGTGGATGAACTGGTCCTGTTTGCTCGACTGCTCTTACCTGTTGCACAAATTCCTTAGCCATATCGGTGGCTTTATTACCAATCGAGGTGGCAAACTCGCTGAACATAAAATAGATATAAATAAGGCTTTGGTTGAACAATTATTAATACTCTTTTTTACTCACCGCAAACTTCTTTTAAAGTATGTTATGCAAGCATTGACATCCCTCAAAAACCTAGGACAATGGGTATACGAAGCTGAGGCCATTCGCATTTGAAACGTGCAAGTGGTTTTGTCACTCCAATGACTTTGAAAGCTTATGGCATCGCTGTCATCATCGTTTTTCTCTTCGTTGTAATTATTTGAGTAGATTTCATTTGAAAGTTGACTCAGAACCGTTTGCTTATTCGTGTCGGACGCCCTCAGGATTGTGTCACGGCCCACGGAAAGAATTCTCGGGTGGCAAAAGGCTTCTGGAGTTATATCGATCACTTGTATTCCACCGAGGGAACCAAAAATGGAGAGATCCGATTGAAATGATGCATTGATCTTGGCTTCCGTTAACGTAACAGTTCCCACTTTTCGGCCAAAATTAAATTTGTCGCGTTTGATTGTGTACAACAAGAGGATATTCAAGCGATAGAAGTCGAAAAATATCTCATTATGTGTTTTCTGATCAACTTGATCATCATCCGATTCTTCTTTTGGTACTTCTTCGAGCAGCGATTCTTTTCTGAGCTCCGCGGTTTCACTTGCGAACAAATTCTGTGTCAAAAGCGTTCGCTTAGCAAAGTTTAAAATTTCTATAATCGTATCCTGATTGGCTGAAATTAATAATATTGTAGACTATATATTTTATTGTAATTTTTGAATTAACAATAGTTAATACACACCTATAATATCCAAACTATTGAAAGCTATGTTGGTCGTGTGAAGTTGCGCCGAATTGTTTCGATTTGGCGGCACAATTTTAATGTCAATAGTAATAAGAGCCTGGGAGTCCTCATCCTCGCAGAATTCCGACGACTTGTCACCTAAAATAATGAATTAACAATTTAAATAATATTATTAAAACAAATTTAATGAGAAAAATACATTAGAAAAAATATACTTGTGTAAGTAATAATTTTAAAACCTTTACGCTTAGCATTTATTTTAGTAATGATCAGTTTTTTAAATAAAAACAAAAAGGTTGCATATTACGATCTCTTGTTTATTCTCCACTTACCCATTTTAATACTTTGAACGGCTTTTGTAATCATGTGCGGACTAGTAGCTCTATTGAAAAAATTCGGCGACCCAGGCGAGGTTGGCGAAACAAGTGCACTATGCTTAAGGCTGCCAGACAAACTATCCATTCTGAATAGAATCAATTAAATGGTACAGATTTCATATTAAAAGTTTAATAAGCTAAGCATTCTAAGAAGCTTTAGCTAATCAATTAAGAAGTCAATTGGCGGATAAGGCTTACCCGACATGCCGATGGCTGGCCACCAACAGCTCAAAGTCTGGGCCAAAGGACTGTATGGCATCCACCAAGAGTAGTCCGTGAACTGACATTGAAATATTCGTTTCGTTTGATTCTTTGGTCAAGCCAGCTCGGGCTCCAATAATTTGCAGCTCAGCAATACTCCGTTCCGTTGACTGCATTTCTATCACCAGTTGGTCCATCACGAATTCAATGACCACACGACTGCGATCATCCTCGGCCAGGTTCTTGATTCGTTCGCTCGCGTATATGGTGTTGCCTCCTCTGTAGATATTCTCCATTTCCTTGGAGGCCCTAATGATGGGTCTCATGATGTTGCAGCAATTATTAATGAGCTCCTCGTTGCCGTGAATCAATATAGTGGGGCAGGTGCCAAAGAGCATGAAGGAAGGGTACTCTGGATCCACGGTAAATATGTTTCTCTGCTCGAGGGTTAGACTGATATTGAATTTATCAATCAGGTGGAAATTTGAAGAAGTTTTCAGGCAGGCCTGCCACCGTTCCTCGTATTTGCAGACCAAAACTTGCAGATTGGTGAAATTAATAAAATATTTATCATAGATCTTATTGTGCAGGACGTACTCCAGCTGAACATTCTTGTTTAGAAAGCCTTCCTCTATCTTAGGATTTTCGAGTAGTGTTGGAGATTCTGAGCCACTTTTCTCCGATGCTGGGGGCGTTGAGCACGGCGTTAAGTAGGTTTCGTCATCATCGCTTGTATTATTATCCGTTACAGCAGATTCTATCACAGGTATCGTTCGTTTAACCTCCATTTTTCTCATTTCCAGTTTACCAAAGTCAAACAAAACCATCAATGAGTTACTAACTTTGTAGTTTTCTAGGAAAATTATACGCGGAGCAAAGATTTCTATTTCAAACATCCAAGTCTTTCGATTTACCTAATAAAATTATCGCATTAGTAAGAATTTTTAAAGGTAACTAGGACCTACTCACCTCATTGCCGCTGAACATTTGATTCCAGTTCTTCATGAAGTCCGTCTTCTTCTCGACGCGATCGCGTGGTGTGTATTTCTCGGGACTTGACTCGGCCAGGAAATCCAACAACCACTGTATGGCGTCCTCGTTATAAATAAGATCCAAACCCTTTGATTTAATATTAAGTTGAAACCTTAAGTGGTTACAATTTTCGTATTGTAGCTGAAACAAAATGTCCTCCTCGAGGGGGGCACTCTTTGCTATTTGATTGGAATTCCCTGTCTGCGGCTTAATTAAATTATTATGCATGGTTTCCAGACTGGTCTTGTCTATCAGGTAGATCTCATGCAGTGAGACGCCCACCGTGTAGGACGTTAATTGAGGGCTCAATTGAAGGTAAGCGGAAAAGTTATTAAATTGCATTTCCATGGACTTGGTCAGCTCGTCGCTAAGCTTTTCATCCGTCTGCAGAATGACCAGGCCCTTTAGCAGTTTGATGGAGAAGTGCCCGAAGACGGCATCGCTTTTGAGGTCCGACGAGTTCTGAAGGGAGTTCTCCAGGGCCACCAAAATATCGTCTTCCAAGTGCTTTAGCGACTCATCCTGCTCGCCGTTGGGAGTGCTCGGGCTGTTGGCATACCAGCCCATCCAGTTGGGAAACCAATGAAACAGCATATTCTTCCCCTTGACGTCCTGCGACTCGAAGGAAAAGCCTTTGGTGAAGACCTTCTCGAAGCTTATTCTCCTCATAATGGTCAGATCCGAGATTTTTCTGTCGCTCTCAATATACGCTTTGAACTCTTTGTCTTCGATTGACAGATTCTCATTCGGATTTAAGATGATCGTCTTGTAGAGCAGCATATAGCGGAGGTTCTCTTTAAGTGTGGACCACTTTTCCTCATTCCGTTTGAAGTCAAAGCCATGGCATGCGATGGCATATCGCCACCATTGGCTCGGACTGAACTCCACGCTACAGTTGGGTCGCCGTAGCCTGTACTGCCGCACCTCTCGCACGTGGCGAACTTCCGAGAGCTTATCTAACATTTGCACTCGCTGGACTTTGGATATGTCTATCACTACTTCGGGCACCAAGAGCTCGCAAGAGACCCTGGGCTTGTCTTTGGTACGTATCACCTGTTGGCACTTGTCGCGCTTCCAACGAGCTGTCGCACAAATGGGCTTAATGATAAAGTTATGCGGCCTCAGCTCGCAGGTGGAGTGCATCTTCTCGAGGATCTCCTGGTTGGAGTACGACTGACATTTGATGTCGTCGTGCAGCAGATCCCAGTACACGGAGAGCTCCTTGAGCTCAACCAGCTTGTAGTTCATCTCGCTGTTGTTCATCTTGTAGGACCCATTGGTCCAATCACAGTCGCAGCTCTGGGCGGTGAGGGATCCGATCCTGATGCCCGTGCATATCTTGCTCTTGCCGTTGTCCACAATGTCCTCAAACCGAAAGTGAACGTCGGATATTTTGAGCTCGATGTTGTCGATAATGTTGGTGGCCATGTTGGTGCCGTATTTGAGCCAGTTGTTGTAAGAGGAGAAGTAGTAGGACTCCATTTGCTTGCCCTTCTCCGACCGCCAGCCAGCCTCGGCCGTGTCTAGCACGGCTAGCTTATACTCAAGATCCTGCTGCTTCTCCTTCTCATAGTCCCAGTTGTCCAGGTCCTTTGGGCAAATGATGCAGAACAATCCCTCGATCGAGATGCACCAGGGCGAGGTCCGGAACTGGCGGACTGGGATCTGTAGCTTGATTTTGCGAATGCTGCCGGCGGTGACTTCCACCGGCAAATTAAACGAGCGGAGGGCATCCTTACGTATGGGTATATTCTCGAGCTCGACCTCGCCTAGGTAAAGAAAAATACAGTAAGTACGTGTATTCGATGCGAAATAAAGATAAACAATTATATCACTAAAAAAATTACCCGACAGCAACGCCACCGAGAGTTGGGCCGAATTCAGATTCTCCAGATATTTGCCAAGATATGTATTCAACACCCACGTTATGAGGTCTCGTAACATGCTTGAGTTTATTTACCGACGACGCTAATCCTATTTGTAATATTTTTTGTTTTTATCAACTTTCCACAGAGAATCACAACTGTAAACATATGATTGGGGACTATTTACACGTCTGCAGCGTGAAACGGAACGCGGAACTGGAACGCGGTATATTGGATTTATTTTGAAAAAGGCCAACAGGTGGTTATTCCCAGTATAAAAATCGGTAATTTAATAATTTATTGTCTAAAGATGTTTTAAATTTTGAATTGATTATTTGTAGTTAATTTAAATTAAAATTTAATTCTCGTTGCGTGACAACTTAATTGCTTATCGATTTTGTGCGATAGACTTAATGTACCATCTCTAACTGTTGTCAAAAAAAAAACCAAATTACAGGAGTTTCCAGTCATCTATTTGTTTATTATTGAAAATGGCAAATCCGAACGCACCACGAGGAGCTCTGAGCTTGCAGGTGAAGAAATCTATTTAATTATTCATGCACAAGACAATTTACCCTTTTATATATTGTAGAATGTGCTTAAATATACCGTGCAAAATACGGACCAAAATGCCGAGCAAATTCCAAACGAGGGAGCAGACGATGTTGAGGTTTGTAAACAAATCCACTCAGGGAACTTTTAACATATTCTGGGCGAATTAAAACTATTAGGGTAGTCTACAAGGGCTTTCAAGACACTGTACCATGTCATAAAAAACGAAATTATCTAGAATCGTGAGTTTGTCAATGAATCAGTCGAATCATCTAGAACTTATTTACCCATGTGCTTTTTCCTGGTGGAATTAAAAAAAAAAAAAACAAATAATTAAGTACTTAAGAAGTACGTATGTGTTTTTATAAATATTTATCCTATTAACAGTTTCCCTAAAAATATAATCATTACATTCCGATATACAATTCTTTAAAAATGTAACATTTTCTAAATCCTTATACAAATCTATTTAAGTTTATTTGTGTACATATATTCATAACTTAAATCTTATAAATATGTTTTTTATTAGTTTCTCAATCCATAAAATAATAATGAACTATTTTTTTCTTCTAGAAAAATAAATTTTTGGAGAATGTCTTAAGTGCCATGACAACCGATGCTTCGAAAGCTCTGAAAGCAGCTTTAGTTATTTTAAATAATGAAGAAGCCACTGCTGACGACAAATTGGAAAGTCTAGATGTTATAAGGAGTCACATTGATGACATTGATAATGCCAACTCCCTGGTGAAAATGGGAGGAATCACAACCTTACTTCGCTACGTACAAAATTCTGAAATTGAAATTCGAGTCTCAGCACTCAATGCAGTTGCTGAAATGGCACAGAATAATACGTTTTGTCAGAATGCATTCATAATAGAGAAATTTCTACCCGTACTAACCAAGAACCTTAGAGAAGGGAATGACGATGTTGTGAGAAGTTCCATATATGCGATTTCATCGCTAATACGAAACTTTCACCCAGGATACGAAGAATTCAAGCGCATTAAGGGTATCAACGCTTTGATACCTTGCCTAAAGTCCTCCAATTCAAATGTCTACATAAAGGCAGCCTTTCTTATAGCTTCGCTATCTCGCGACAAAGATATCAAAAGTAAATAATTTATGATTATAGATACATAGATCATAAAACTATACCTTCAACTTCTTCCAGATGACTTTCTCAAGGCAGAAGTATTTCCTGTGCTCTTAGAGAATCTGAAGCCCATTAAAGAGTTTGATGTGAAGCATGAAACTACCCTTTTTGCACTTTCGTCTCTGTCCTTTGAATCAGAACTGAAACTTTCTACAGAAAAACGCAAGGAAATTTTGTCTATACTGCAGAAAATTATCTCCAAAAACAAGCAAACGGAAAACTGCGAGGTAAGTTTTTAAAATTGTTTAGAATATATACAAAATTAATATTTTTTAAACTTATTATATTTGCAGGATATCGTTAACTATGCCAGAAATATTGTTGATAACTTAAATGCTCGATAAACTAGTTGTAAATACGAATAAATGAAAAATGTTAACTACATATGTAATTCTGAGTATTTTTAAATTTACACGATTTTCTGTTTATTATATCTGATATTTGTATACCCTTGCAGGAAGGTGTGAAATTAGTTAGAAGCTTACAACGCAGTAAAGGTCATTTAAAAAGAATTTAATATTTTGAATTTTTAAGTCCATATGCAAACCTAAAAAAAACCCAACACAAAAATAGCTTTTTGAATTGAAATTAATAAATTTTTTCGCTTGCTTTTGACCAGTGTAAAATTCCCCTGTCCCTAGAAGCTGACTACGCACCAGGTAAAATACTGGTGGGAAAATCTTGGTTTCTTTAATTTTGTAACAATTTAACTTTATTTTTTCAATCTATCAGTTATGTCGGTAATGTATCAAAATCGTCTCCAACGGAAACTATTGGGACATGCTCCAAATTTACTTCAGTCGGATTGTCACAGAGTCTATTTCGTTTCGCGAATATGTTCCAGTCCATGACCTGAACGGCATGCAGACTTTCGGCCTCGTTATGATGACGCAGCACCATGGATTCCTAGGAAAAAGCGAAGTTAATTGTATCAGTTCTCCCTTTCGGGAAGCCCTTGTAAATAATCAAAACTAACCTTGATTTTCTCCCACTTATCGTCGACATCTTGCAGCCAGCTTAGTAGCAATCGGCCATTAAAGCGACACCGTGCACTCTTTTCCTTCTCATCCTGCTCCGGGGTGAACAGATTGTAGACCTCGTCGTCCTTTAGGTATGTACATACGGAATACGGCGCCGATTGGCCAGATATACTCCTGGCCGCCTTCGAATGAACCCGTATTATCTCCTGCTCCACATTCATGCAGAGTTTCTCCCGTTCCACAGTGTGGGCCTGGATTAAATCTTGCCTGGCCTTCTCTTGGTCCTCATACATTCTGGTCATGGCCTGCGGCACAGTGCTGGGAATATCCACAGCCGGAGACTCCGAGTTACGGCTCAGCAAGTACGATTTCTTCGTCAGTAGATAGTCGTTGTATCCCTGCGGAGGTCTCGGCTTGATCGGGTATAGGCTCTTCCACTTTTTCTCGATCTGGCGACGGATGCTCAAGAACATCTGGAAACCGTTGGTGAAGGGATGATCGTGGGGATGAGATTCCTCAGAATTTGCACCCGGATCCATGTTGGCATTCGAGTTCTTGGAACTGTCATCCGTGTTCTTGGGCCGTATCTTTCGCTTGCGCGGATGCAAGTCCACGTTTGACGAGGGATTTATTTCCTTCGACGAGGAGGTTGACGAGGTGGAGGGGCTCGGAACATTGGTGATTGTCTCCTGGTCGAACTGATGGCCTTGCGGAATAGGACTAGACGTCATATTGCTGTAGGATAGCTTCACATCCGCCGTGTCATTGGCATGATTCGATGACGCCGGCGACGGAGAGCTGCTCTGCATCTGAGGGGAAGAGTTATTAGAGCTGCGTTCCACACTCGTGACACCGGTGCGATGAGAACTACGCAGAACCCTCAGGTTCTTCTCGTCATTAAAGAGCTTTATATTCTTGTCGTCCAGAACTGTGGAGCAAATGCTGCTCTTCTGTGGGCTCTCGTGCGGGCTGATGGACTGGCTGGTTATGACCGTGTCAATGGAGTCGCTGTTGGAACTGACGACGTAAGGCAGGGCCGCATTGCGGGAGGCAGTCACCTTGCCGGTTCTCAGTACATTGCCTTCAGTGTCGATGGAGCAGTTCTGTTGGGGAATCACAATCTTCAGAGGCGGCACCTTGAGTCCACCGTTGTACAGGCTGTCGTTACTCTTGTAATCATCGCTGCACTCGGTTTCGTTCTCGATGTCCACATTCTTACTAATCTCCACCTGTTCCTTGTCGGCATTGGAGGCTGCAGTGCTTTTGTTGCCCGACGGCGAGCCCTTGGTCGCCGCTAGCTTGGAGCCCTTCTCAACTCTGGACGAAAGCTTAAGGGACGCGCTCTTCAAATCCTTGCCATGCTCTGAATCCTTGCGCTTCTTTTTCTTCACGTCCTCACCTGATTCCTCGTAGTCCTCCTCTATATCTGAGTAACAGCGCTTGGCTCCTGAACTACCCTGATGCGCCGAATCGCTGTTTTTACCATCGCTGCTACTTTCCTCTGCGGAACTTTTGTCTTTTGAGTCCAAGACCTCCTGCTTCTCGTTCAAGTTGCTCTCGTCACTCTCGGCGTCTCCTTTCTTGCATTCATTCTTCTTCAGGTTGGTGCGAGATGAATCTGGAAGAACAGAAATCTTATCAAAAAACATTTGACAGCTGAGTGAATCATCAGATTGGAAAGTGAGAATATTTAGGATAGAAATAATGCCATTTATACGCCTATGCTGATTAAGCTGAGATTTTTTATTTTATTTCATAAATATAACTTCTTTTTTTTCTTGTTAACTCAAGAAAAAATATTGTATTTGTTATTATTTTACTTTTTATTAATTTCGGTGACAAAACCTGTTTTTCCAAATATTATCCAAGAGATGCCTTAACTTTACTTTATTCCTGTTTTACATGCGTCGCGCGTATCAGATACATTTATGTACATACATACATATGTAGAATGTATTCACACTGTACATATGTTTGTATCATGTTTTGTTGCACATTTTTGTTTGTATATTTACCTGTCGAAGATGTAGCAGTCATTTGGATTAGTAAAGCCATTTGTTGCCTCTCCGACATGGGCGTATTTGAGTTTGATCTCGCTCCTGTTTGAACTCCTGTATTAAATCCTATCCCCTTCGGTCTTGGGGGTGGCATACTCTTTTGTTCAGTTTTATACGGTAAAAAATTAAAAATATAGAACAAAAACGGAGACTTCTAAAAAGTCTTACAAATTACAAATTGTGCGACCGTATTTCGAATGCAAAAATATGCCACCTCGCGAATATGCATAAAAACTTAATAATACTAGATGACAAATAAATAAATAAAACAAACGAAAAACATTAATTAAAAACCGAATTCTAAATTAAAATAAGTGAAAATTCATTAAAAAATTATTTCTAATATACATATGTATCAGACACTATAAAAATAAGAAGTATTAATTTTTCTGTCTTTGCAATCTATGTAGTTATAACTGCAGTTAGGTATCTTTTGATTATTCAAATACCGGTGATACTTTTATTTTACATGTTTCAATAAAATATGCACTCAATGCTCATCTCTTTAAATTGAAACCACTTACATTAATTTCACATCATATTTTTTTCAATAAATTCTAGGTTTTGTGGGTGTTTCTAATCCCCCCGTTTCCGCGGCGGCAGTGTGGCCGCGACTCAAGTTAATAAATATACTAAATCGCGTTGCAGATCTCAGGGCTGGCCACACTCTTGGTTTTATTTTAGGAGTGTTTTTCAGTGTAAGTTATTTATATTAAAAACGTTGCGCACTGGAATCTTTGCAGATCATTTTAAAAGTAATATATATTATTAAAGGCCGACATGATGTTAGCCATATCGAAATAGATTATCGTAGGAAGTTGCAAGTGAACTTTGTGAACAAAATTCTAGTCACACATACAGTTGAAAGCACGGTACAAGTGCGTATGTGTGTATGTTGCAAGTAAATACATATGTATATCTGCTTTAATATGCGCCACTTGAGGAAAAGTTGGTGCTGGAAAATATGATCCATTTTGCAATCGTAAATAAACTCCCGGGAGTGTTCCGTTGGCAATAACAAACAAAGATTTGGAACGATTTTGAATAAGCTTCGATTTTCATTGTGCTAAGGGAGTGTAATCGAATGCCTGGTGCACCAAACTCTATGTTTATGTGTTAATGGTTTGGATTTAATGTACATAAAATGACTCACGCATTTTATAAGCTGTTGCTGCTCTAACTGAGGGTGTTGTTGCAATTTGTACTTGTATTGTTGTAATGCACTGTCTTAGTTTTTCCCAGCTGAAAACTGTTTTCTGATCTTGATAAAGAATCTAGTTAATCTACGGCCTTATCCGACTTTGCTATCTCTTTTTACGCAATCCAGTTTTCCAATTCGAAAGGTGCGTGACGGAAGGCCAATATAATGGCAGAGACTACATATGTAACAATTACTTTTAGTTGGAAATTTCTATATAGATATCTAATGTGATTTTTAACTGTAGAGTATTAAAAGCTTCGACCGCTGCGTATTTAAAAATTCGCTGTTGATGTAAGCATTATTTTTACGATTACTTTTTTATGTACATACATACATACTATAAGACGGAAAAATTATATTAACTTTCCCCCATGTATATACATACATATTAAAACTGTTGTGATACAAAAACGCTTATGTAAATTTTACCGGCAATGTTGACAAATAAAAATCTCAGATTTTCAAGGATATATTCGATATTTATCGAATGTATTTATTTGACTCTGATTTTTCCCAATAAATATTGCACAATCCTATAAGAACCCGAAAGAACCTCCAATTGGTTCTCAATACCTCATAATAATAAATAACCACTTTAATTGTTTTTATTAAGGATTTAGATAACGTATTTCGCATAAAATCGAATGAATATACTAAAGTATTTAATTTCGATTATCAACCCCCACTTTTTGGCATGTACGAACATGCGCAGTGACAGTTTTCCTTTTCCATCGTATTGATTAACGCAGCTTGAATCATTTTATATACGGTTAAAATGATTGTCTCCAAAGCTATTAAATCATACAGGCTGTAAAACACATTTATTAATAAGACTTTGACACTCTTCATTTCGATATCATTCGCATCCTTACAATAAAAGGGTAAAAGGTTCCTTGCCAAATATGTACTTATAGCGGTTTTGTGTATAATTTCTTGCAGGCAGAAAATCGAGAAAATCGGCAAAATGACGCAAATGTCCCAGGACGAAATAATAACCAATACGAAAACAGTCCTCCAAGGCCTTGAAGCCTTGCGAGTGGAACATGTTTCGATTATGAACGGCATTGCCGAAGTCCAGAAGGACAACGAAAAGTCGGACATGCTGCGGAAGAATATCGAGAACATCGAACTGGGCCTGAGTGAGGCCCAGGTGATGATGGCTCTTACATCCCATATGCAAAACATCGAGGCCGAGAAGCAAAAGTTAAAGACACAGGTGCGCCGCCTGCATCAGGAGAACGCCTGGCTGCGCGATGAACTGGCCAACACACAGCAGAAATTCCAGGCCTCGGAACAGCTCGTCGCCCAGCTAGAGGAGGAGAAGAAGCATTTGGAGTTCATGGCCTCGGTAAAAAAGTACGACGAGAACCAGGACCAGGACGACAGCTGCGAGAAATCACGCACCGATCCTGTGGTGGAGCTCTTTCCGGACGAGGAGAACGATGACAGAAATAACATGTCTCCCACTCCACCCAGCCAGTTTGCCAATCAGACTTCCGGCTACGAGATTCCAGCACGTCTGCGAACACTGCACAACTTGGTTATTCAGTATGCATCGCAGGGCAGGTGAGTTATAACCATAAGTATAAGTTTAACCATAAAAATAACATCATAATATTGAATTACATTCTACCGTATTGCTTTATATCTACTATTTCTACATATTTCTGTATCCATTTCCAGGTATGAGGTAGCCGTTCCCCTCTGCAAACAAGCCTTGGAAGACCTCGAAAAGACTAGTGGCCACGACCATCCCGATGTAGCGACAATGCTCAACATTCTGGCTCTCGTGTATCGTGATCAGGTATGTTATGCTGCCTTGATTAACTTAATTTATACATTCATTAATTAAAATCACTTCATGCCACTTCAGAACAAGTATAAGGAGGCCGCCAATTTACTGAACGACGCTCTGTCGATTCGTGGAAAAACTCTCGGCGAGAACCATCCAGCCGTAGCGGCCACCTTGAACAATTTGGCCGTCCTCTATGGCAAACGTGGCAAGTACAAAGATGCCGAGCCCCTTTGCAAGCGTGCCTTGGAGATCCGGGAGAAGGTTTTGGGCAAGGACCATCCCGACGTTGCTAAGCAGCTCAACAATCTGGCCCTGCTCTGCCAGAATCAGGGCAAATACGACGAGGTTGAAAAGTATTACCAGCGGGCTCTCGACATCTACGAATCGAAACTGGGACCCGACGATCCCAACGTGGCCAAGACAAAGAATAATCTGGCTGGCTGCTATCTGAAGCAGGGCAGATACACCGAAGCGGAGATACTCTACAAACAGGTGTTAACCCGCGCCCACGAACGTGAGTTCGGGGCTATCGACAGCAAGAACAAACCCATTTGGCAGGTGGCCGAAGAGCGTGAGGTGAACAAATACGACAACAGAGAGAATACCCCATATGGCGAATACGGTGGATGGCACAAGGCTGCTAAAGTGGACTCTCCTACCGTCACAACTACTCTTAAGAATCTGGGAGCGCTCTACCGGCGGCAGGGCATGTTCGAGGCTGCCGAGACCCTCGAAGACTGTGCAATGCGAAGTAAAAAGGAAGCCTACGATCTAGCCAAGCAAACAAAGGTCTCACAGCTGCTGACATCGAACGAGAAGCGACGATCCAAGCAGATTAAAGATGACATGGACTTTACCGATGAGGTAATTACAGTTTTAAATTTATAAAAATGATCAAGCAGCTTAGTTAATATCTCTGTCGTTCCAGAAAAATGCGAAACCATGAAAATATTATTTGTTCATCGCCCACAACGGAATCTTTATGTTTATGATTGAAAGTTAACAAGAAAAAAAAACACTTTATTTATTCATTCCTTAATATACATAAGCTGCTCTCAAAGCATACATTAGCAGATAAACAACGTTTTATACCTTGTTATTTCGGCAAAGAAAAATATGTACCGCTTTTAATAATAAAAACCAAATATATTTAACAGAACCCTTTGAATTTAAGCTCGTTTTGAATATTTTATTAATAGCAAAAAACAATATAGGGGACTTGCTTCCAATAGAGTATGTCTCGATTAATCGCTATCATTGTCGTTGTCGTTTAAAATGGCAGAAACTATTCCGGCAAATTGCTCAGCTCTGTCCAGGAACTGTTCTCGCGTTAAGCTCGTATCATTACGTAAACTCTGCGCACTGAGCAGTAAATTTTCAAAGTCCTTCAGTTGGTTATCCAGTTCATCATTGCTTATATCATCTTTGTGCTCTGAAATCGTATAGATTCTCAGTTAGGGAATTATATTATGGATTTATATTACCTTTAGAGCCCATTGTAACGTTCGACCAAACGACATTTTTTAATCCCTCCACAACTTCCTCGTATTCCTTTTCGCCTTCATCTGAATCGCTCTCGGAGGTATTGCTTTTCTTTAACGTAATTATATCGAAAAAGAAATTGGTCCGCTCCTTGAGCTCGCCAAAGGATATGCCACTTTCTCCACCCGTTGGACTCGATGTCAAAAGAAAACCCAATTGGATTTGCTCATTTTTTGACAATGTATTGGGAATGGTGTTGATAAAGGAAGTCTGAAAGTATTCTTTTTAAATAAAAATCCTATAAATATTGATGGTACATACATCTTTTGGGTCAAAGTATATTATTAGGGCTTCCGTCGCCTGCAGGATATCCTCCGGAACGTTTTCCAACTTTCCAGTAAATGGAACTAAGTTTACGGAGGTGTTATAGTACTTGGTTTTGATGTCGCATTTTAAGCAATCCAGGGAACACTCTGTTGAGTTTGATTCTTTGGGTTGTTCCATTTCGGATAAAATATCTGTCGAGATAAATAAAATTTTATATATATTTTAGATTTTATTTTATAAAGATATATAGATCCTGCAGTCTTATTCAATTGTGTAGAGCGCCGAACAAAATTGTAACCTAGTACTTAAGAGTCTAAACAGAACTCATCTTTTGTTACATATATTATTATTACTTTCGACTATTTCCATTGGAGAAATAGTGCTTCCATATGACAAAACCAATACGACTGGATCCATTTTAGTATAACTTAGTTGGACGCCAACAAAAGCTTTGGTTAATTTAATTTCTTTATTTATTTCCAGTCACTAAACAAAATGTAAACACCAGTGTGACCAGAGCTTGAACAAGAAAAAGTTCCCATATAGTCAAAAATGTTAAAAGCTTAAATTCATTTTAGTAGCATACCTTATCGTTTATTTTATATTTTTATTAATTTTTTTTACAAAAAATATATAACTTATTATATTTTATTTTCATATATATTTGACTAACTCATATTTTCATATATCAGTTCCTTACATATATATATATATATATATATTTTGTTAACTTTTCTGTTTATAAAATGGATTTTATCCTTCTCATTAAAATATTTATGTACATGTGTATGCTATTATTGTTATTAAGTGTACAAATAAAACCAGAAAGCATTATATGGCAACATATTATTTATTATGTTTAATGTTTAAATTCCCTAAATTAACTGCCCTAACTTATATTTTTGTCATATTTTCTTAACAATTGCTGATAAGTTGTATCACATTTGAGGTCTTCTCCCGTGTCTTTGCCATATACTTTCTTAGCCCTCTCAAAGGCCTCGATGATACAGGATCTGGAAATGTAATCCAATTTAATTTAATCACAGTAAAAACCACAGCATCACTCACCTAAATAATTTCTGGTGCAAAACGTAGGCGCTAACATGACCAGCATCCAAATAGCGCACCTCTGCTCCGGGCCAAATATCCTCGAGGCTGGAACAGCCATCGCGCGGCACATAGGCATCATCCTTCGCACACACCGCAATTATCAGCGAGGTGTCGAATGGAACTGAGAAGTTCTTCAGGTGGGTGCACTCGTCCATCATGCCGCGCATGAACTGCAAAGCCTCCCTCTCCCACCAGTTCGTCTTGGTTATGTCTATCTTATCCGATTTGTTCTGCGCCGACATCGGAAGTATAAACTTCATTAAGTTTGTCAATGTCGATTTCGTCGACTCTTTGGGCAGGGCGTCTTTGACGATGCCATCGACCTTCTGACTTAGGTCCTGTTTACTATTATCTATGGTCAGGTTGTCAGAATCGAGTTTTGAGTTCTTCAGAGACTTGGTTAAAAATATTGAACTGTCTGTATCTAGGGAGCAGCTATTGCCGGCCTGCGTTTCATATATGTCGCCACAGGTGTTGCTGTTTCTCTCATGCTCTTGTATTTTTCTCGTGTCGCTAATGTCCTCTTTCAGCTCGTGCAGAGACTGGTTAAAGTTCTTGATGAAACTCTGTCCTGCCGAAAAGGCATCGTCTATCACAGTAACCATTTTCGATAGCCGTTCTCGGTACTGTCCATCAGAGAAATACTGTGTTTCCAACATATCCCAGTTGATGGATTGGCTCATAACGCCCTTAAAGAAATCATAGATTATCTTTTGATAATTAATTACATATTTCAAGAAAACTTACCGTTGTAAAGACTGCTGATGCGGTGGACCAGGACAAGCAGGGCACAAGTACCAAGGGTTTTGGCCAATTGGTCGCAGCCAAGGATGCCATCTGTGAAACATGATTATTAATAAATTAGTTTGTTAACTACAAGTTTTCATACTTACGTGTCCTCCCATGGACAATCCAGTGACACCCAGAGGGCCGAACCCATTTCTTTCGCACCAATGTAACAGTACAAGGCATTCGAGAATGAGGCATCCACCCATTACAAATATGTCCGAGACATTATGTAGGTTTGATCGCCTAAATATAAATATGTATTAGGGACACGAAATTAATCTCTACATATACTCACGTTTGGTCGGTGGGTTTTCGCAGTCCATAAAATGGATTTTCCAGTATAATTGATCCTATATTTGCGGACTTGAGCAGGGGTTTCGCTACAAAGTTTCTTCGCCTCCAAAAGAACTGCAAAATATTAAATTACAAATCAGTGGAACGCAATAATGACACTTTAAGATGGGGGGCAAAAATACAGGTTTCGCTTTTAAAATGTAATTTTCTTTAAATGACTGTAAATTGGTCCCATAAATGGTACAAATAAATTGATTAATAAAACAAGTATGGTCTGATGACAAATAGAATGAAATTGGCAAGGCAAAACGGAAAAATATTTCTCTATTTGTGGGACCCACTTTTCTCAAATTTGCTGAATTACGGCCGAGCGCCTGGCGTCCGGCCTCTATTAGAAGTAAAACAGATATTATATTACTGCAATTCAGGACACGAATCTATCCATCGTACTCACATGATCACCGGTTCCGGCCAAGTGAATGCATACTGGCTTATGCTTCTCACTTTTCCACTTGTTCGGTATCAAGAGCTGAAAGTGGGCCTGTTGTGATGCTTTAGGAACAACACCGGGCAAGTGCAACTCAAGGGGGGTCAAGAATTGGCCTTCGATCAGGGTGCTCTCGGTACTGATTTCTTTTTTGGTTATCTCCACGGGATAATCGCGGGGTACAAGCTTGAAACATGATTCCCTACTCGATATTATTTTTCTGAACTGAAATACTCTGAAATAATTTTCGTAGAACAAAAGCAATTAATTTAAATATGACTTATGTGTAAATGGCAAAAAATTATGAACGTTTGGTTGCATAGATGGGAAAAAGCGATGCTGATTTGGCCTGATTTTAATGATATATAACTCAATGTCTGTTTCGATTAAGCTCCAGGGATATTTATAAATCATCTCAAAGTAAAACAATTTTATGTGGTCTCCAGGAAACGCAGCGAATGCAAATCGATTCTTTAATCTCATTGTATGTTATTTTTCCCCGTCTTCCTTCCCACTAACCTGTACATGAGATTAAAAAAATTGCAGTCATATCCAGTGTCGTCCACTGGTGGAAAGGGAACTGAAATGTAAATTAACAATGGGATCGTAAATCTAGAAAAGTAAATCCATCTCAAACTCCCGAGAGATTTGCATAACATTTAACCATAAACCAAAAATCAGTCTCGTTTCTCTCTTCCTCTCTCCGCAGTCTTAAAAACTAAATAAGAGTAATCAGAATTAATTAAAATCTTAAATAAATAATTAATAAAGGATGATGGGTTAGATGAGAATAAAACCCTGAGGTTATAAAATATGTACTATGACACACACACTAATTAATTCCGGTTAATAGACAATATATAAGGAATTTATTTAAAACATGCACTGGTTTTTAGTTGGATCATACTTTATGAAAAAAGATCCTAAAGTTAATTAAAACCCCAATTATATAATTAATTCTGTAATGTTGCTGTGAATTTTGATCTTTAAGAGATTTTCAATATGTTAATGGGTTGGAAAATACCCTCACTTTCATGAGCGCAAAGTGAAGGACTTTTAGAAATCACAGGACACCGGTGAAACAGGACAATTATAAGTAAATCTTCATGAAGGACCCTATTTCAATATTTAATACCACGCAATATTCCAATTGTTTACTAGTCACAGTGCGATGTAAAGCCTCTTTGTTTATAAGCTAGGAGACCCGAATAAATGACAAAAATTAGGTCAAAATCAATTAAGTATTACGTAAAGTGATTGTATGAAAAAAATACACATTTGTCGATTTCATCCTAATTCTTAGAAGATTTTCTTACTTGCGCAGATTTTCGGGCTTGCCCCATCCTTTTTCAAAGAACCTGGTAATCAGCATGCGCCGATAAAGACTATCTAGCTTACTCGGCGGCATTTTTGCTTAATTTCTCTTGTTTTGCCAAAAATAATTGTAAACAATGGGTCCCGTTAGAGATGGTAAGATGCGTGGTATACTATCGGTAATAAGAGATAAGAATAGAAACATCCATGATGATGATAGGGCGTAAAACTTTATAAATTTCTCTTATTAATTTTGTGGATGTCTACGAATCTTTCTACTACTCTAAAAAATACTTAATTTAAAATGTGAGACATTTGTACTATTCTGTCAGAATTATCCATTATTTTGGAACATCTGAAAAAGGAACATGGTGGGATTTGTATATCCTTATGGAACATGTAAAAAATAAACAATTATAAAATGATTTTACATTGATTTTACAAAACCATTTTAAACTAACTAACTAAAACTTTGATACAAATTATAAATACTGGAAACAACATCCATTGTCTTATTTTTTACAAAGCTTCTTGGGTGGGGTGATTTTAGTACATGGGAAAGGGTTGGAACAAATGTATCTATTGCCTCACGGAACCGGTGGTATAAAAGGGTAGCTATTTAAATAGAATTTCATGTCCCTTAAAGAAAGGAGTAGGAGTTTGATGATATCATTCCATTACATTAAAATCCAATTTCTTCAACCTAGTTCTAATTTGTATGCCCTTGCTTATGTTCTTAGCTATTACTTATTTTCTTTTATAGAATTTTTGAAAATAAAAAAATGATTTTTAGGTTTAATATTCTTATTTGTAAGTTCAGTAAACCAGACATTGGAAAGCTTTATCAATTGAATTTAATGCTTTTTTTGGTCTAGTTATTAATATTTAAAAATCGGATGTATCTCAAAATTATCAAACAGAAATAGAAAAAGCCAATGTTAGGATATTTGAAAAACTTTGATTTTTCCAAAAGGTTATCTTCTTAAAAGTTTCTGTCGAGTTTTCGATTTAAAATTAATTAATTTTTGGTTTAAATTTAAAATTCTGCCCCTCATCAAGTTGTAAACTGCAGCGGAATACATAAAAAAATTAGCTTCATTTCTTGTTTTGAATATCAATAAAAAATAGCCACATACAAAAATTACAATTTCTTAATCTCAGTTTTTATTACATTGTATCTTATAAAATATGTTACTTATTTTTCCCTTTGGTAATTTTATCAATACGATACGTATACACTACATTTATATTTGTATTGTATATTATATTATGTTTCGGGCAAATTGAATTCGTTAAAAAAATTACAATTTGCCCTTGTAAATACCTTTAGTAAAAGATTTTATAAATATACAAATAATTTATCCATAGCACACACGATCCACACTGTTGTCCCTTCAAAACACGTGCATTATGCATATCTCGTATGTATGTATATAAATATATGTACATAAACTAAACTTAATCTGATGTTGACTCGGCTATGTGATGTAAGTCTGAATAATTAATTATTGCGCGATGTAGGAACTCGTATTGTGCCTGCAAAAAGTTTAAGTTTAATTTAACATTTAATAGATTATATTATGTAATATATTAACTTACGTATGAGTTGATAAGTCCCGTTCGCTGAGATCGTAATTTCCTTGTTGTGGCACAAATGTCGACGCATTTTTCCAGTCGAAGATGCTGGACTAAAATGCACATGGCAACGAAAATTGAACTTCGATCAGTTCCCAGGCTGTAAATTACGGAAAATGTTATAAATCAGTGCAAAGTTTTTGCCATTAAATTAAGTAATTCAAGTACCTGCAATGAACAGTGAGTGGAGATCGACAACCAGTATTTTTATTGTTTTTATAATGGTTGTAAGCTTGATCCACAAGTTCTATAATGCCCCGACAGACTTCAGGGACCTCGCCGTCTACCGTCGGCCAGCCGTTGTACTGAAACTGTGTCACCTTCAGCGTATCATCTATTTTGCAATTCGTAACGTAGAATTCCCGTCGCGTATAGTAGGGACAGCTTTCGCTGTGCACGTATTTCACGAGGATGTGATCATACTGCACCTCATCATCGGCCCAATAGCGCGGACACTTCCTGGGTCCGTCTCCGATCTGCAAAGTAGACCGAACAAATTTAAGACAGCAGATATAGGATGATAAGCGCTGCCCACCTCAGATATCATCACCAGCGTGGTGACACTCTGTTCCGAGACCATTCTCCAGAAATCACCGATGGTGTTCTCAAGAGGATCCTGGGCGATGATAAAGGTGTCGCTATTGTCATAGCCCTCGATAAATGATGCATTGATGTACGTAGAGTTGTCCCGAAGTGGAAGTGGAGTCAAAATAACCTAGGATTTTAGTAAGAATTAATATAGGACCATTTACGTTTTACTGAACTATAAAATGACTTACTCTATTACGATCGTAAGGAATAATCTCTTGACTTCTGTTCTTCATGCTGTTCTCCTCCGTCTCGCCCACACAACACGATTTGCTAATCTCATCTGTGGTGGCCAGCAGTTTCTGATGAAGAGCGTAAAGGGTAAGAATATAAATTTTTAAATTCAGCACAAAGCTTACCTCGAATTCCAATTCCAGCTTGCATTTACCCTCGCTTGGCTTTCGCTTAAGAGATTCTATCGCCGATGACATGGTTTCAATGCCAATATCCGTGTTGCCAAAAGTTCCAGTATCCAATAAAGCGCGGTAAAGGAAGATGTATTGTTTCTACAAAATGAAAATTCCAATTATATTATTTGATAAAGCTTCAGCTTCAAGTACAAATACTCACCAAGGATTGGACTAAGAAATTACGCTGATGCCGTAAATCACACACTGTGTTATAGATCGATACCGAGTCCTCCTCCTCCAGTTGTTGGATAAGGGAATCTAGTGCCACCAACGTACCGGTTCGACCGACACCGGCACTGCAGTGCACCAGAATGGGCCCCCGTTGTAGGGAGTAGACGGAATTGATTTGACGTATGAACTTGATGATGCCATTGGGATGTTCGGGTGCCATAAAGTCCTTCCACGTTAAATAGTGGTATTGTGTGATTTGTCTGCGATCCTCCTCCTCGCCGGCGTTGGCTTTGCTCTTGGAGACGTTCAGGATTCGTTCGATGTAATCACCAGTCTTACGTTCTTGTGCAAATTTTACTAAAATATCACCAAACTGCTTGGTATCGAATACCTTCTCCGGCCAGTACTTGGCGCACTTGGCCTTGTTGTATTCTTCCAAATTGGTAAGCATCACAATAATTTCCAGGTGTTGTTCCCAAATCATGCGCCAAAAGTCGTCGATGGTGCTCTCCATGGGACCCTGGGCGCAGATAAACTTCTTCCGCTCCTTGTAGCCAATAACAAAGTTGGCATTAATGTAGTCTGCGGTTTGCAGTCCATTCACGGGCGACAACTTGACGCGCGTCTGATCGTAGGCCTTTATATCGGGATACCTGTTCTTGCAGGCGTTCTCCTTCAGATCGCTATTCTTAGTTGTTCGATCGCTGAATCGGTTCGGCAGCATCTCGTATTCACGCAGGAACCCATAGTCTGTGTCCTTGTGGCGGCTCTTATAGGCGTTTTCTAAATCTAATCTGTGAATTGGCCCGGCATCGAAGCCCTTGTGGTTGCCCGAAGTGATGAAATGACTGTGGTTGTGACTGCGGCGACCGAAGAAAGCCCTGCTTAAAGTGAATGCAACATATTGTGATATATTACAAGGAATTAAAGGTAAATGCTTGAATAAATACCTTAGGGAATCTCTCAGCGTCATGGTATCTTCGCCCTGCAGCGCGTTCTTTGACTTTTTGTGATGGAAAACCCATAGCACAATAATCACGAGCAGAACACCGAATATTATGCCTCCCACCTTGATCCCAATATTCAGATAGTAGTCCATATTATCAAAGGACGAGATGGGTTCTGCCTCGGTTGCCGGTGTGATTACATCAAAATATTTGCTGTAAGCCATCAGTACGTTGTCCCTGTCTCGAACTATATAAAAATATATATATTTACGTTATAACAATTTGGGCTAAAATGTGTGTGTAACGCACGCACCAACTAGCTAGTACAATATTTTGACTACTGTTCCCACAACTTACCAATTATCTCGAGGAAACCAGTGTAGTTAGAGTTAATATCTATCTGGCCATCGTAGACATCTCGACTGGTGTCCAGGAGTGGCACAGTTGGATTAACTGAGCTGCTAAGAACTGGATTCTCTTCGCTGGTCACTGCATTTCTCCTAGCTCGTAATTTATTCTCTAAAATCTTTAGAGCATGTTCTGTTAAGTTTGCGCCCTTGATAAGGTTGTTATCCCTCTCGGCGGGCTCCAAGTCTGAATCTGTGTAGTGCAGAAGAATTCATTAATTAAAGAAGGGCTAAGAATTTAAATACATTACTTGACAGTGAACTCAGTGGCGGAGGCCTGTGCACTGGCTCCGGTTTCCTCAGGAACGGTGTACCCGCCAAACATTTACGGCAAATATCATCGTTTTCCCTAATAATCTCATTGTTCTCGGAGAACCTCACCTCGTCGCCCAGAAACACTTCTGGTCGGAAGTACTTGCTACTAATCATTTCCGCTACGTAGGCGCTGCTTCTGGTCATGTTATCGCTGTGCACTTGCTGATATGTGGCAACAGTTAGCTTCTCCGGCTCCGGCAACTCATTGTTGTTGGCGTTGTTTATTCGAACCAAATACAGTCTGTAGCAGCATATCGGCCCGTTTCGTTCACTGATCTTCGGCAGATAGGATTTCAGTATGTACTTTGAACCCAGGTTAACCTTTGTCCACATTGTCCGGCCAATGGTGTCCGGCGTTGAAACAGGCATCCGACAACTACCGGCCGCCGGTTCGCCGTTCTTCTTGTGACGCGTTATAGCCGACACTGTGACTGTGTAGTTCGTGTTGGGGCTAACGCTTTCGTATAGTGTCTTATGATGCGGCTCGTCGATCCGTCGGATCTTGGGTCCCCACATTTCGCGGTCCACAGTACTCATGGGATTGCCCAAAAGGTGAATTAGATAGGAAACGACCTTGCCGTTCGGCGTTTTCGGTACGTCCCAGTTAATGGAGATAGAGTTGCTTCTCGTCACATTGTCGTGATGGCAGTGGATCGTCAGATTCGTTGGCTTTGTTGCCACACCGTCCATGGTGGTGCCATTGACAATCTCCGACCAAGGGCCGCAGGTTTTCGTTAGGTCACTGCATGCCCTTACTTTAAATTCGTAGTCTGTTGCGGTCTTCAGCTTGTCAAACATGTAAGGCAAGTTTCGGGAGTTTTGCTGGTAAATAGCCTCTTCAATCGTCTTGTTCGATTCGGAGACAACGAGCTCGTAGTATTGAATGTACTCGATTAGGTCCGGCGGCGGTGGATCCCATCCAATCGTTATGGTGGACGCAGTACTCCCAGTGGTCTCCACCTTTGGTATAAAAATAGGATCAAAACTGAGCGTATTGACCCCCTGTGGATACTGCGTGGTCTGGCCATTGCCAATTGAATTCTTTCCCGAAATTCTTAAGAAGTACGTGGTGTTGGGTCGAAAATTATCCAAAATATATGATGTTTGGTTGCCGTTAATAATGTCTTTATAATACAGAAAAGTCGGTGTGCCCGCCTCTTGGAAAGTAATAAAGAACTTCTGCACGGGATCGTTGCCATCATTGACAGTCCAGTTCAGGTATATCTTATTGGCGCCTACAGCCTTAGCGAAATCGATGCTAACTTGCGGCTCTTCCATAACATAAAGGGTTATCTCCTTGAAGGCAGCCTCTAGCCCGGTGTCGTCAAAGACAGTGCACTTGTACGTTCCGTTCTCCTTCTTGTAGACCTCGGTAAACTCCAAAGTAAAGTTTAAATGCGTGTCGTTCAGCTTGGCGATGGACGAAAAGGTGTCCAGGAACTCAAAGGGACTGCCGTCCTTGAGCCACTTCATGTGCTTGCTTGTCGTCTCATTTTGCGGATACATTTCTATCAGGCAATGCAACACTACATCCTGGCCGACCTTTCGCTTTATCCTGTCGGCGGTACTTTGTAAAACCTTGGCGGGAAGGTATGGCTCTACGTGGAATTCAGTCGATTGGTTCTGACCCGAAGGGGATGTGCAGGTGTACTTTCCAGAGTCCTTAATATTAATATGGCGGAGCGTCAGAACATTTTTATACTTCATAAAATCGGGACTTTCGTTGGTTTCACTAACGCCGTCATTGGGATTCAAGGGTTCAGTCCTTAGCTCAAATCTGAAAGAATTAAAAGGAGTGGTTTGTTACTTTATGAAGAGAAACAAGGATTTATTTACTACCTTGTGTTGTTTTTATCAATAGTCTGGTTTCCTGACGTCCATACTGCGGCTTCGTTTTCAGAGGCACACTCTAAGGATAGATTTTTTCCGATTTCAGCCCATTCTGCAAATGATTATAATATAAATATATATTATAATATATATATTATAAACCACTGGGGTTCTTAACTCGATTTATATTTTATTTATATTTTAAAAACCAATGGGCACTATTTTATTTGATATCAAAACCACCGGATGATTTTTGTGTGTAGTTTCCAATTATATGTATGATGAATTTCCTCCTGAGATAATCTCCACAATAGTTCCCCATAATTTTACAGATTTGTAAAGCTTAAACATTTTATTAAAACTTCCCATTGCTTATCTTAACAGATAAAAACCCCTTTATGAGGGGATTTGGGCGGTCAACGGGTTTTCAGTAGCCAAACGACCCAATTCAACCCCCGCCCACACCGGACATAGGAAACTTCATTATCGAATGCGTTATTTTGGAATCAACACGTTTATATGTATTCCATTGTATAATAGAATTCCAAATCGGTGTTTCAGATAGTGCAAGAACTAGCTTACATACATTTATCTACATTCGGTCTCAGCGACATAACTACGTCTGTATGTATGTGCATCGGGAAGTATGTACATATGCTCGACTACTTTGTTTAGTCCCCCAATTGAAATCTCACCCCATTGCCCCGTAATCTTTGGGCGTTACCGACATAGTTCAAGTGACGCTGTATCTACAGAGCTATGCCTCGAGAAGTTTTACCCCCGACAATTAATTAAACTTTTCTGGGATTATCTTCAAACATTCATTCACAAATGCAAGAACAAAAAAAAAAAACATTGCAATTTGTTGACACCCAGAAAACGTTCTTGATGTATGTATATATGTATACATGTACGTTTGTGGAATGTTTTTTTCGCATAGTTTAGTCATAACATTTTCGAGTCGTTTATTTGGGGTTTTACCTTGTTTCACAGATCCCTGCACACATATCGTGCCAAGGAATATATATGCAAGGATTATAATTAATAGCGTCGACATGCGTCGGCAGAGTAACGCCATGGCTTGCTAATTCTCACTCCGAGCCGGATAAATACATATGTCAAAAATTATATTCGTTGTTTTCGTTGGTAAAAAACTTTTTTTTCTATACAATTGGTGTCGCGGCGACTAAAAAAACACCGTAAAAAACCGTTTTTAAAAAAACCATTTAGTAGACGGCAGCCGCGAACAAGTATTCATTAATCGTTATTTTTTTTTTCTTAATATGTTTTTTTTTGCGACATGCGGCGTTATCGATAAACTAGTCGAATATATACTTTGGCTCGCGCAACTCAGTGGCGTTATTAGGAACATTGGAGTCGGAACAGTATGGTAGCTATAATGAATTTTACATAATTTTTTTAATTAATTTATTACGCTGGATTGCTTGTTTTGATTAAAAAATTATTCAGTTTAGTCACATAATTGTTTAAATCTTTACGATTTTACTCTCGTGGTTATTTATGATTGCCATGGCGCTGCTATCTTGGCATGCGACTAACAACACTGAACTACCACAATCTGAAATAATAGAGTACTCGGATATTTATTATGGAAAATTAATTTTATACATACAATACGACTTTCATAGTTTTTTCTTTACTTTTACTGGATTACCTTTGAAACATTCATATGAAAACAATCGGTAAATTTCCATATTCTTTGTAATCCACTTTCGATAGTAAATATCGATATATATCAACAACCCTATAGGCTAGCCGGCATTGTTTGTGCGCGTTTTTTTTGCAGAAAATCATTAAAAAACAGATAAAACCATGAAATTAGTGAGGTAAGCTAAGCCGCAATCCTTTACTGCATTGACAGTTCAATCGAAAGTTATGTATTTGGGGTTTTCAGTCAGTTTTAGCGGGTTGTGCACATGTACACATGTACGCATGTAAAACGCGATGCTATGCAATTTTGTTGTATTTGTACACAACATTTAACATATATAATATTATATTACTAAAAATTTCATATTTTCTTGTAAATAACTCGATTTTATGCGGAAAACCATAGTATCTTAATCATTTAAACACACTCACATTTGTTAGATTTGACGACTGCCTATCAAAAGTTAATAAGTGCTCATTTTGTTCTTTTAGATTCCTGATGAAGTTAAGTCATGAGACAGTGACCATTGAGCTAAAGAATGGCACCCAAATACACGGCACCATTACCGGGGTGGATGTGGCCATGAACACCCACCTGAAGAGCGTCCGGATGACCATCAAGAACCGCGATCCCGTCCACCTGGAGACGCTGAGCATTCGCGGCAACAACATCAGATACTTTATACTGCCAGACAGCTTGCCGCTGGAGACGCTACTGATCGACGACACTCCCAAGTCGAAGACAAAGAAGAAGGACAGCGGTCGCGTTGGTAATCGCGGCAGGGGCAGAGGTGCACGCGGACGCGGCGGTCCACGGGGCCGCGGAAGGGGCCGTGCCACGGGAAGGCGTTAATTTTTGTAACTGGTACACTTAAAAAATATTCGATAAATATAGAATATAAATAAATTCTTTGGATAAAGTAAACTATGTTCGATGATTTTTAAAGTATGGAATTGATACTAACATATTTCGTGATCTATTTTAGAAACCAGGCCGGAAACCACGCCATCTAAAGCTGGAGAATATACATAAATATAAACATATGTAAAGATTATTTCTTAGTAGGTGGTGAGAAGTGTGCTTATGTTGAAAGTTTTGTTTTGGAATGGACTTGATGTCAAATTATCGCTGAATTCTTAATTCTTAAAATGTGTATCCTATTAGCCAAAAACTTTATCTCATATACAAGACTGGAGATACTTATTTATGTAGCTTTGCCTTTGTTAATGCTTCATTTAGTAATTTGGCGATGCAGGGGAAATAATGAAAACGGCAGGCACTGTTTTGCGACTGAAGACGATAAAGTTTCCCTGAATTCTCTATTGTAAGTAGCTAAGAAAAAAAATTTGTTTCTAATACAATTTACAAATATTATTTTAAAGTAATTCGCTAAAAAATTTTGATAAGCCCCCACCCATTAAGAAGATTTTATTATTCACGAATAACGATTCAGTGGCGGTTACACTAAAACCAGCATTGATAAACACCTTAAAGCTGCATGGCGTGACTAGAGTGAAAAAAGAGGGTGACATGGAGAAAAATCTAGTTAATAACAATTACTTGGCCGGCATTCTTTGGAAGGTCGATGGCCTTGACACTAAAGTAACCATTCGATTTCCAAGTGTCCTTCGAACTAGGCCCACTCATCTTTGGGATACGAATAAGAGAATAGCGATTCCGAATCTTCCAACGTCATATTATTACGATGATCAATTCATGACGGTAATGAATGCTATTATCGCTTATTTCCTTCACACAGACTTGGATAGATCCGCTCCGGTTATTAATGGTAGTCGTAGTCCCGTTGTAATTGAACATCAACCATTTATTAAGTATGGTAATGTAAAAGATAGTATACAAGAAAAAGATCCTGATCTCTTGGTCTTGGATCCAATTACATGGAGTCGGGAATTTATTTTGATATTCTACCTTGGTCTCTTATACATTTTTCCTTTTATCCGTTTGGTTATGGTGAGTTTGACTTGAAAACTTTCAACATTTTATAACAAAATACTTTTTTTTTTAGCATATGACGAGGGAGAAGACAAGACAGCAAGTTGATTTAATGAATATTGCTGGATCAAATCGGTTCCTGCACTATTTAAGTTGGTTTATAACCACTTTTATTATTTTAACGCTAATTAATCTTATGACTATCTTTATACTTAAGGTGAGAATTTACTTAAAAATTTAGAGTTACAAAATTATAATTTAATATTAAAGCTCTGGAATTATGTATTTATTTATCAAATCTGGCGATGTGAATCGACTTGAGGTTCAGAATTCTTTCCAATTGATATTTAAATATAGGTTATCTACTGCTGTAAATGTAATTTATTAATTTAACTACTTTATTTGTGTTTTTTCGTTCCTCAAATAAAAAATGTATTTCTCTATTTGCTTCCAGGCGCCATTATGTAAAAATGGAAATGTCTTAAATTGCTCAAGCTTCGCGGCATTATTGTTTTTCTTTACCATATGGTCACTGTGTGGCATTTGCTTCTGTTTCTTAGTTTATAGCTTAGTTAATAATGTCACATTGGCTGCATTTGTGGTTGCTTTCTTTTGCATTCTAGCATTTTTGCTTTTTGCGATTATTCCCGAAACCATATTATGGCTCTGTGTATTATTTCATTATGGGTTTCTAACAGGCTTGAAGCAAATACTTATATTGGAGTCTAAAGCTAATAAAGGGCTGCAGTGGGATAATATTTTTTCATATATAAATCTTAACCTGCCCAGCTCAAATAAGGATTCATCTTCATCTGCTAAAGTTGGTTCATTTTCATCTGTTAACGTTGACGAAGTTCTGGGGATCATGATCGCAGCAGCAATATTTAGTTTATTAATTACCTTATTGGCTGAGCTGATTTGTCCGGGTAGGTACGGAAGGTCAATATTGAGCCGCAGACATTCTGCTCGGCGATCAGAGACCGATGACACCTCTATGATTGTTCAGACAAATAATTTGCGGAAGTGGCAATGGAGGAAACCCCCTCTCAGAAATTTTACCATGAACATGTACGATGATCAGATAACAGTCCTATTGGGTCCTTCCGACTCGAGCAAATCGACTGTCTTGAATTTGATATCCCGCAGCGTTTCCCCGGATTCCGGCTGGGTGAAAATAGATAGTATGGATATCGGGAGTAAGTCGAGAAGAACTAACTTGGGCCTAGCTCCCCAGCATAACGCCCTATACCCTAATTTGACGGTTTTGAAGCATACTAAATTTTATTCGACGTTGCGTAGAAGCCCCTTCGGATTAAATTCAGGGCGCTCCTCAATGGAGAAGTATTTAAGGGACCTGGATCTCTGGGATGTTAGGCACGTGAAAAGCCGCAATTTAACTCGGGCGGACAAAAAGAAGCTAGCTGTAGTCAATGCCTTCTGCGGGAATCCCCGAATTGTTCTGCTCGACGAGCCAACTGAGGGTCTGGAGCCCTGTGAACGGAGATTGGTCTGGGACTTGTTGCTGGCCGAGAAGCGATGTCGCACCATAATTATGACCACTTATCATATAGATGAGGCCGATACTTTGGCCGATCGGGTGGGGATTCTATACGGGGGCCAATTAATATTCAATGGATCCTATGTGTTTATGAAACATTGCTATGGATCGGGATATCAATTGGTAAGGGGCCTACGGAAATTGAACGAAAAATGCTTAGATTTTTAATGAGGAATTGCTTCTTGTAATTTTTGTTTATATTAAATTTCTTTGCTTATTTTCAGGTTTGCTCTAAGGGCGTAATATATCAAGAGCCACGGATAACTTCATTGGTTTCGAAATATGTACCCGACACTAGTGTCTCCTGTGAAAGGGACTGTGAAATATCGTACAATATTCCGCAATCCAGTTGTTGTGGCATCGTGCCCCTGCTACATGCTCTGGAGAGACCAGTCCAATGTGCAAACATAAATACCCTTCAGATCGGAACTACTCCCATAGTAGAGAAATACGAGAACGCCACTTCTCCTGTTTGCGTTGATGCAGATAGTGGGTGCACTGATATATCTAGGTTACCAGAGCCACGTGGATGTTTATTGAAGGGATGGAGACTATGTTGTAATCAATGGAAAGCGATGATCCTGAAAAAGTTGTTTCACATCAGGCACAACTGCTTATTGTTCTTTCTCCTACCGCTTTTACTCAGTATGGCCTTTGCCGGTTTACTTGCTTATTATTTTTATAATAAGCCTCCCCACACTCCCAAGTACCATAATGGTGCTGCGAGAAAATGGGTATCCCAAGACAGTTTGAAATTAGACTTGGATTCATATCCGAAACCGTGTTCTTACGCTTTAGTGACCAAAGGGATTGATCATCCTCTGATAGATCTGGTAAATCAGTTAAATAAAAAAAAAGGTTGTACATTGGAATGGATAACCGACGCAGGCTTATTGACCCGACTATCCTTAAATGAGAAACATATCTATGCTCTTAGTATGACAATGTGCAACTATCAAAGTTACTACAGCCGTAAATGGATTCATTCGGAGGGGGCTGCGGCCGCATTAATAGCATATCTGGCATACAAGTAAGTAAATATACAAATAATCTATTTATTAGTTAAAGAATTTGACTTTTCAGCAAATTGCTTGATAAATTTTGTTCAAACTTGACTTCGCACTTCGTCCCTGATATGCCCAAGGGAAATATAGAATTCTACGTTCATCCATACCCAGCAATGAAAGATAACAAGAACTCTACAGTATATAAAGCGGAGTGTCTGGAGTGTAATTTAATCAATTTAATGCTTTTATGTATAAGTATTTTTACTGGATTTTTCACCGCTTTTATAATAAGAGAACGAATACTTGATTTTAAGCTAATGCAAAAAGTGGAGGGCATTAATATGGCAACATTTTGGTTATCTCATTTGCTCTGGGACTGGCTGTGGCTAACATTGTTTGGAGTTGTCTTAGTTGCTTTAATGAGTTTTATACTTAAAAAAGGATTTAGTGAAGCAATAGGTAGGTATCCTAGTATTCATTTTATATATACTTGTTTAACGAATTAATTTTTAGTTGCCTACATAATTGCCTTGATGTTTTTTAACCTGGCCTGGCTGGCCTTTCTATACCTTGTTATGCAAGTCTGCAAATGCACACTCTTCGGATGGATTATACCCATATTTCTAACTGTTCTCATGGGTAATATTTCTAAAATTTGTAGGTAATGGAAATATATAGTTTTAATATTTTTTAGTCATACTGTTTGAGCTTGGTCTTCCGTATTTTCCCTTTGCCATACTTTATTTAATACCCGTTTTTACGGCCGTTGACATGTTGCATAGGATTTGCCAGGAGGAAGACTGGCATCGACTGTGGAAGAAAAATATTCCTACTGTATATAAAAACTTCGGTAAGACATAAAAGAATTATAAATGATTTAAATTAAATGCTACTTTGGAAGTTCAGTTCCATCCCCAAAAGGGGTTGAAAGCCCGCTTTTCACCCTTGTAATCTGAAAAAGAAGGGGCAAGAAATAGAGGGAAATTTATTTTAGGTACATTTCATTGTCTACCCGTAACTAAGCTAGTATGATTAAATCTTATTCAAATTAAAAAACCGTTTTCATTCAGATAAAGAAGCATCTTGGAGTATCATTAAAGCGATATTACCATATCTGGCGATACTTATGGCTTTGGCCATACTTTACTTTGCATTACTCCTACTTTATGAAAGGGGACTTGCTTGCAGGAGAAAGAGACGGTACATTGTATTAAATATTTATTTAATTAATTTATAATGACAGTTTTTTATAGTGGTGACGGATGTTATGGAATGAGTCGCAGTGAGAGACGAAACCATATTCTGCTCCTGGATAATGTAAAAGCACATCGTTGCAGAAGGCCTGTCAAAGATATTTCATTCGGATTAAGATGGTGAGTACTACCATGTTTTGTAATTAGCATAAAAAATATAAGTTTTTCTTGTAGCATGGATGTTCTAGGCTTAGTTGGTGAACGATCTGGCAAGACGACACTTAATAAAATAATAATATCGCAACATTGCCTATCTGGGGGTCGCGTTCACGTCAGGGGCAACCACATCAAAAACAAGAGCAAGCTATACCCAGCCTATAAGTGCATAGGTTACTGTCCCGAAAAAAATAGTTTTGAGCCAAGGTTTACGGGTCGTGAGAATTTAAAAATATTCAGCCTCATTCGGGGTATAAGATGCAATCAAAGTCGGAAGGTAATCCACGAACTGGCGGATAATCTCAACTTCAGATGCCAACTGAACAAGAGGGCCAAATGGTATACAGTCAGCGATAAGCGTAAGTTGACTACCGCCATAGCTGTCCTAGGCACGCCTCCGCTGATTATATTGGATCAACCCACGGCTGGAGTGGAGAAAGCCCATCGATCAAATGTTTTGCATGTCCTGAAAAGCGTCAATGACTGCGGCAGTGCTATTTTGCTATCATCTAACAATATGGAGGACTTTCAGTGCCTCTGCAATCGATTGGCCTTGATCAGGCGAGGAAAACTGTTGGCCATTGGTCCTGTGTCGAGCTATAGAAATCATACATCCCGTGGCCTCATCCTAATGGTAAAGGCCAGACCCCATGCTCTGATACATCAGTTGTGGCAAGTATTTTGTTTATTAAATATTAATACGCCTGCTTAATTTATATATTTTCCCTACAGTATTTATTCAATCAACAGGGAAGCTATCATAAACATAATTACTCGATATCTGTTGGAGAACTTTGGCAGTGTTTATTTACTGTAAGTATCCGCTTGGTTTTCCCATAATTTTTTGAAAGTTTTAATGTGTTCTTGATTGTTTATTTTTTTTTAGGGAAGAAATTCAAGGAGACATGCTTTTCTATATACACAATACATGTGTTTCCCTATCCAAAGCCTTCCGTTTAATAGAGCAAAAACGTCTCGAGCTATCCATTTCGGATTTTTATATAAAACACGAAGATATCGAGCTGTCTTTTGTCACCCGAAACTTTAGAATACTGCGATAAATACAGTGCAGCATTTTTAATTAGTTGGTTTTACATTTTGCCGTTAAAAATTAATGGCCGGAGGGTAAGGTTTTAACTATGCACCATGTTAATCCACACTGTAAGCGGTTAAGTAATGATGCTGCGGCATATGAAACAAAGCCGGAATCGTTACTGAGTATCTGTTCTGCGCCATGTGAAAGTTTGTATCGCCTCCTTGTCTTTTTTTTTACTGCGCAGAGGTCCTTAGACTAAATGAGGTAAGACAAAACAGGTTCAGCGCGAGTGTTCATTGATGAGCAAAACATGTTTTGCCAGAAGGAACCATCAATATCAATCGAAAATGCATGCCGCGGCCAGATCAAAATAAATTATAAAACAAAAAGGGCCGCGCTCTGTATACGGTTTGGCCATAAAATGAATCGCAAAATTAACAAGATACGAATCTCTTAAGATAGGAGAAATAAAATCCACTGGGTACAACCAAATTAATTTTGACATAATGTCAGGCAAACAAATGTTTGCACTTAAGCCGGGGCAGTGCCTTTGTTAAGTATCCTTCTGCAGAGTCCCACTTGAAGGGGAATGCGTTATAATATTTGTCTAGACATAAATACAAACATGGGACTCTCCAATATGGGTGTCCAATGGGAGGGCCTTCAAAATACAAACACCTTATGTTGCTCTTTATTTATATTTTTTGGCTACAAAATATAATTATTAATTTTTTCAAGTCTCTGAAAACAAATGTACAAGAAAATAATATTTTATTAGGAATTCTATGGTTATATCTAGATTTCTTAAATTATTTATGGGATATTATATATATTTTTTTTGTATAATATAATAACTAATGTCGGTTCAATATGTTGATTTAAATTGTATCCATAAAATTCAATTGGTGTAAAAAAAAACACATTAATCACTGAAGATTATGAATAATACTAAATAAATAAAATTTAATAAAAGGACTGTTTGGAATTTAAAACTTTCAGTAATATAGTAATTACAAAATTACAAAAATAGTTTAAAATGTATCCTACACTGTGCTCAAAATTGTAGAGTGTAAAACATTTAAATCCGCAACGTAATTGGCAACTTTAAAGAGACTTTAAAACTTTACTGTTTCCTGTATATTGTATTATATATTTTTACATATTTTTTTTGCGGCATTATATCGGATTTTATTTCTACGGATCTTTAAATCTGACTTGTGTTAATAATGATCTTTAAATTTATTTAAGCTGTGATTAATGTGTTTAAGAATCCAAAAACAGTGTTTTTATATATATCAAACTTGATCCGAAAGGATTTAGAAAAGAAATAAAATTGAAAAATATGTGCTGAAATCGAGTTAATACAAAACCGAAGTCGACTTAATTTTAATCGCTTGTGAGAGTAGTACTTCCCTTATTTTCGACCCATTTCCACGTGCTGACGGTGTTATTTTAGGTGGGTAACATAGCTCCCTCACAGGATAATTCGCTATATATCCATGGCGCACAGAATCGATACCGATACCAATTCGGCATGAGTCTTTGCTGGCGGCACACGAGCGACTGACTGGGCGACTGGGCGACTGTGCAACTGAGGAGAATCGAAACCGGCTTTATTAAGGTAAACAAGGACCAACGCTCGCTGTTTATGTTTGTCTTTGCATCACTGTCAGTGCAGTGAGTACTGACTTTGACACGTTTTCTGACTTAATTTTAGTTTATTGCTTTTTATGTGAGCCCGGGACCGCTGGACTGTGGGACTGTTGGGAGTCGCTGACTGTCGCTTGCGGACTTTGTGTGCACTGCGTATCTAGGAGGACGAGAGAGCGAGGACGTCAACCCAGTGACACGTGTTGCGGATGAGGACCATCCGCTGAAATGCGCAGCGTCTAAATGCTGTATAACTTTTGTCCTCCTCGGGTTGACTTTTCCGGGTGGCCGTTTTTCGGCCGGGATCTTCGACGTTCGGCGTAACATTGAGCCAGAATCCGTTCGCTGCCCGGGGTAGAAGCAGGGGCGTTCGGGGTGCTAACTCCCCCTCGGGTCGGCTTGTTTACCATTCTCACGCATGTGACTTCCAAATGACGGATTGAAGTAGGCAAATATTTGCGGACGAGCGCTGGTTCCCGGTGCCCTTATTAGATAACGATGATTACAGCCAAACGGCGCACGCGTCCGCCTGGTCCTGGCTTCGACTATTGCCCATTGCCGGTGCGATAATGTTAATTATTTCAGTAATATATTCATGGATTTGTTTTTAACTCGAACAGAGACATTTCAAAGCAGCACGTGGCGCGTTTCAACATTGCGATAAGGTGGAATTCAAATAAAAACGATACAAACTTGATATCTTCACTGAATTAAACTTTGCTTTGGTGTTTAGCCAGCCCCTTGGGATCGTTATGGCTCAATGAGAAAGCTTTTATTAAAGGCATTAAGTGGGTAAACATGCCGAAGATTAATTTTTAATTTTTTTCCAAATTAAACTCTCATAAGGTTGATATTTAGTAATAGATATTAAATGAACGAAAATTAAATTTTAGTAATAAATTAAATGTGTAGCTATTTATGATTAAACATATATAATTACTATATTACTGAGCTGTTTTTAATTATAAATCTCAAGAATCCACCTAATATTGACAAGCCAAGTAAAGCTTCCATATATAATTTCCTTTTAATGATTCTGTGCTAATTTTTTGCATTTTATAAATAGAAAATTAAACTTTTTGCACATCAAATGTACAAGCCTAATGTGCACATGTAAATGTGAGGGCAAATACGAGTACAAAGCGGCCAAGGACTCTCCAGAGCCTGTGGCAACGGACAGGTTTCATTAAATTAATTAGCATCTCTTTAGCTCGCAAATACTGCCAGCTGCACGGTAGCTCACTCTCGGAGCTTTTGAATGTGGAATACGGGTATATGCCACACGGGAGTCGGGACCGGGACCGGAGCCGGGAGCTCCGAAAGCCACTTGATTTCACGGCGCTCTCAGACGGAATATTATGTTTTCAGTTAAAACTCAAGACTTATGTAAACACTTGTCCCAGCTACGGGCTGTACGCTATTTCAACTTAATGAATATTTGTGTCCATGACTGCTGCTGGCAAATAAAAACATTTACTGCTAATATTTTCCAGAATATATATTTTATTTAATGTACGCAAAAAAATATTAAATGTTTCTAACACAATATTATTTTTGTTTGTATGATATTATAAATAAGAAGCTAGTTTGAAGTCAGGACACCTTTACTATGTACGCTTTAAATATATTTATCAAGGCTGTCGTCGAGCAAATAATATCGTTAATAAATTAATATATAATTCAAATTTAAGTAGCATACTTTTTAGCGCAAATTAAATTGCAAAACCAAAATTTGTTTTTTAAATAGTTTAATTTGTTTATATATTTATTTAAGCCTAATAATATTTGTTTGAAGTTTCTTTAAAACTGCCTGAAAGTGGGTAGCTCCTTGGTTCCAATTAAAATATCTTAAATCAGCAGTACTACTTAAAGGCCATAAAATGCAGTTTGCGTTTCTGCATAATGAAATGAAATATAATATAAATTTATTACAATTAAATGCATTTTCAAAAGGGCTTCCATTCGAAACATTTGTTTCATTGTTAAAGAAATATTCTAACCAGGATTCTGCAACTTCTCAGATACCAATGGTGGCTTTTTAACGACACAACCAGAGGATGTTTAATGTGTGTTTACAAAAGGCAGGCCATTAAGGCGAAGCGTCTATTGTAAGGAACTGCCACTGGGCAGATACTTATCTGGCAATATATTAAGACAGAGCTGGCTGAGGCTGAGGCATCCATTTGGTACGCATCCGGTTGGTGACACTTACCCTTCGTTACCGTAATTAATTTCACTTTCAAGCCCCCGGTTCGCTTGTAAATATCTCGCCCAGACGAATTGCGACACGTGTATCCAGAGGCCGGATTTAAACACGCAGCGATCCGATCCCACATCCTCGCTCTCAGTCTCGTCCTCGTCCTCGTCCCACCCTTGGAAATCTTTCGGGCGGTTCCATACTGCGAGTTAATTCGTTCGATGTGGTTATGAATTAGGCACAACTCATCATTTGCAGCATCGGCGGACGTGCGACGGGGGTGGCCGAACTACGAGTTCCGAATCCAGAACCAGACACACACAATGATTGTGTTAACACCCCAACATCCCAGCAACTCCATCCTCCTCCCATCCAGTCTTCGTCCCACATCCTGGGCCACTGCAGTGGCCCCGGGGCTGTAACGGTAACAATATGGCACCCGGCACGTGTTTTAGGGCTCTCCAGCAGCGCTCTATTCATAACTCCGGACTTCGGAGAGATGAAACTGGCACCTCGAACCCTTTTAATGGTATGGGAACAATAATATTTGATTTTATGTGTTTGGTTTCCTCAATGCTCTACTCCTCAGACGGTAGTCTTTATTTATGGTTTTTAGATTTTAAGCAGAATCTATAGCATATTCCATACTTTGCAATTTAATGCATACATAAAGATTAAAACGTAAGTATTATGGGTTCTAACCCTTTGTATCTCTCGTATTTTATAATTTGCATTAAATATGCATTACAAAAAGTGAATCGCTATTTAAAGCTGAGTAAGGTAAGAAAATCCTTTTGGGGGTTCTTTTGGATAACTCCTATTAACATCCCACCAAGTATGGTATGTAATGTTGTACAATCTTTGAACTAGATTTAAAAAAGGGTCAAAAGCTAGCTTGGTTTCCTGGGAAATTCAAAATTTAAAATATATTATTATTATTTATTAATTTAATAAAATCAAGTTATAATATGCACATTGTACATTTTCATATTTATATATTCATATACTAAGGACGAATATATATTTACTCAAATATATTCGGATGAACAAAGCAATAACTTATACATTTTTTTTAAGGTCAGTTTGACTTAAATAAAACATTTCTCATAGTTAACTTTTACTTCGCTGCTTAATGTATTATTTTATCAAAACCCTACCTATTTCTGTATGTAAATTCTTACATATTCATTTAGTTTCCAGCATTTTAATTTGATTATATTTAACGACTTCAAGGGAATAGTAATTGTGTCAACTGACCGGTTCTAGTCCCCAGAATTCGACAATTGCCTTTCTGCAGATTTCGGCGCTGCGTGAAAAATGTTTTAATAAGGCAAACAAAAGACCGCAACATAAACATAATAATTATTTATTGTTTCTGCAATTGTAATAGGCTCTGCCCAGCTGTATCCGATTGAAATCCGCCAGCGATTCAGTATCGTGCAGAGAGCAGAGAGCAGTCGAAGGCAAAGCCGAGGCCAGGCAGGCTCTGGAGGCACAGCGGGCGCTAGTTAACTCCGAGTTCTGGGTGCTGGGTGCCCGGCTCTGGATTGTGGGTTCTCAGCACTCATCCTCATCATCGGAGATCTCGTTGGCGAACATAACACAATGCTCTTTGCTCTCGACTTGCTTATTTGTGAACTTGTTTATTTGCGGTGATCGGGCGGGCTAATCTACAGCGAATGCTGCCAGTTTGTCGTTGTCTTATTTCCTCGGGACTGTTTCGCCAGAACAAGTCCGAAACATCCAAACATTGGAACATCCAAACATCGAAGAAGCATCCAAACAATGGCCCTGACAAGAGGGTTGCTCGCATCGCGCATCGCGCCTGGGGCATTAGTTCGCTTCCTCGACTGGCGGGCCTCGACCCCCTGGGCAGTGGAGGCCTCGGTCACATCCTCCTTGCTTTTGACTTGTCCAGAGATACATGCTTCCTTACAGATACATTCGAGTTTCTTTTTTTTTTTGATGAAGTACTAAATTGCTGCGACTTATTCCCTTTCTTACACTAGGGAAAAGTGGTTATGGCTGGGCGGTAAAAGTCATATTTCAAATGTTCTTTTTAGCACGTACTTTACCGATACTCTTGCTGTAATTCCCAAGTCAGTATTCTTGGGAAAACTTTGCAGAAATAGTAGAAAATTCACAAAAGAAAATAATAAATTGAAATAATGTTGAAGTGTGTGTCTAGATAAATGCTCTTACAGTTTGGAATATAATAAATATCATAGAAGAAATTTTTCAATAGTTCTTTTAATAATTATTTGCTTTCTGATGACAATAAAAATCTAGCTAAAGCTTCAATATTTTTCAAAACAATTTTTGAGTGAATCATTTAAATTAAATTGAAAACCTTCTCAATGATTTTTCAAGTGCATTGCTGCCCGCTGATACTGATGAGAAATACATTCACGCACTCGTTTACAAAGTGCGAAATACTTCCTTTTTCTGCTCACAAAAGTGCACAAGAACTGAGGAATAAATAAATAAATTGCAATATGGGGATCGACACGCCGGTCGACCAGAACTTCTCCATCTCCCTCATCTTTCTTCGGGTGACAGTTTACACTCGCTTACGACGCGCTGATGTGAATGGAAAGTGATTTCTAAAGGCCACTTGTGATGCATGCGTGCAAGCATGAAATGCAATAACGCTTGGGAGAGTCAATATTTTGGGTTCACGACCACCAGGATAGAAACAGATCCTTCTTTTGCAGAGACAACAACCGCCACACATGTTTCCTGAATGACCCGAAGAATTATTGCCAACTCATTTTCGACTGGTCGTTTTTTTATCATTACCGTTTTTGTGGCAAACAAACAGTGCCTTTGAAATAATGTGAAACATGTAACAAATACTTTTGTCTCATTTTACTTTCCCTGGGTGTCCGTCTGTCTGTCTATCTGTCCGTTTGTCCGTTTTTCCGTCTGGGTGAAATCACTTCAAGTGTCACGTTTGCTTGTAAGTAGGTAACAATATAAGTCGAATGCTCCATTTGAAATTCGGGAAAGTGCCAATTGTCATCCAGCAGTTTAAAACACAGATAAAAAGGCTTTCCCCAGTTCTGTTTGGAACAATATATTTCTTGGTCATATAAACATAAATCTGGGGGTAAAATAAAAAGAATCTAAATTGGATTTATCATGGGTTATAGTTCTTAAATAATAAATATCTGTTTTTGGTATTTCTTAAGGAAATAGTAGATATATATTTTATAAGAATGTTGCTAGAAAATTATGCTACTCTATCTATTATAGCCTCTGAAATAAAAGAGTTTACACAGACTTAAAAACAGACTGACAAAAATATTGAAACATCAATTGATTTCATAGAACACCATATCAAGAATAAAAGCTAATGGGTATCCAATACGCACTATGTAGCCAAAGCCATGCCAGAATCTCGAAATATCGACTTACCTTCTATGTGGCACTTCGTCGTGGCCTTCAAGCCAGCGCCTAAACCAACAAACAAATAAGAAATATGCAAATTCTGGTGTATTCAACAATGGACTAACCGTTTAAGTAATTGGATCTCCATTTGGCTCTGTTTACATTTTCGGCACCAGCTTCAGCTTCAGCTTGGGCTTCGGCTTTGGCTACGCCACTCTGCGGCTCTGCCACTCTGCCACTTTGGCCATTGGAGGACACACAAAGGAGTCGATTCGAAATCCCGCTCTCCGCTCACTTTGGCATGTCCTGCGACACCGCAATTGAACATTTGGCTGCCACATTAAGTGTCCGCACAGTTTTCCACCCCCGGGAAACTGCAGAGGGCGCAGAGTTTCCACTGCGGAGTGGAAACTGCGGATGTGTGGGCGTTGCCTTGCAATCCAATTTTCGGATTTGATTTCATTTATACGTACTGAAGGATTAGAATGGGCGACGAGGACTTCGAAAAGGCCAACTAGACAATTTCATTTGTCGTCGTGTGCTTTAAAGGGGATTTACTTTTCGCTCGAAATTGATGATGCTTTCTCATTACATTTACATTATATTACGCATTCCTTGGATTTGGTATCCTGAGTCCTGCGACCCCCCCTCCCCGAATATCCCCGAATATATACCCACACTAAATATACACAAATGTTCGCTTATGCCCGGCCAGTCGTCGCCGTCTTCCGTTGAAAATGCGAACATGTGGTTCTGACAAATGCACGTCTTTCTCACTTAGATCGAGGGCTCATTTACAAGTGTTTCTACTTTATTCCCTGACTCGGCTCGTTCATCAACTAAGCCGAACCGAAGGGATATAGGATGTATGTATATGGTCGGGAAGTTCGGCTAACCCTTGGGGACTTGGGGAGTGACGCATGTCACCTGCGGAATCGGCATCCAAAATGATAACGTGTCTGTCAAATGTTAATTGCTACACAAAGGTTTGTCAGTCTTAATTATAGGATATCGAAACCTTAAAAACATTTTCTACAGCTGCTCTGAATTGTATCTTAAGGTTATAATACAAAGGGGATTCCGAGATATATTTTTGAAAATGAATTCTTGGGGAATCGAATAAATTGTTAGAGTTTTAAAAGCAGATTGGGGAATATGCATATCAAAGATTTAAGCAGAACTTTAAAAAAATATTGCAGATGATTTGACTAGGTTATAAAATTATTAACTTTTTCTTGTCAAATATTAATGAGATTTTTTATAATAATGGTATACCGAATGCTTTTAAATTAAAATTACTTCAAGATAACTATATGTACACTGGAAAAAGCCAATAACAGCCCTGTAAATTATTAAATTTCTCCTGATACAAATATTTTCAAATATTACTTTTCCGAATAAACTTCTTTCAAAATCCAATAATAATACTTCGTAAGGTGTGAGTGTAACACATAAAAGGCTGAAATCTGCCACAAAACAGTTGCAAAAATATGTTTTTTTTTACATCTGCTACTAAGACGTTGAAATTGAACCTCATACAAAACCATTGACCATTTTATGGCGAAATATAAGTAACAATAAGGAGAACACTTCATCGAAGAAAGGACACAGTCAGGCATTGTGCCATATAGGTTCGCCCTTAGAGCCCAGGATTTACACATGAGGCGTCGCGACACTGCACACACACGTCCATATGGGAAGGAGGGATACGAGTGCCTGAGTGGTTGTTGTTGGGACTTTACACAACAATGCGATCCTTTTACTTCTCATTGAGTCCCGTGAAGCATGGAAAATTTTAAACAGGATTGACTTTTTATTCGGGCGTGCGAGTGTGTGCGGACTTTTGATGTGCTTATTAGTCCACGGCGGTGATATCCTTATGGCTTGCTGCAGATTAGGTCAATCGCACCTTTTTCAGGCGGCCAAAGAGGATTTGGCCTCGGAGTGACATATTGGGGCGAATAAATAACCGGAACTTGGCGACGACTTGGGCGACCGCAGGAGCATTTGGATAATTTAATTTAATGCCTCCGAATGTCCCCCCAAAAAAGACCTCCGTTCGACACTTTAATTTGCCCATTTGATACGCCTAAATATAGGTACTACATAATATATATAAATAAAAGCAGAATAGCCACTCCCGGGATTTATCTGGGCGGCAATTGTCGGTGAAACCAATGGATTTCCAACGAGGCTAAAAAGTATTAAAAATGCAAATCATGGCGAGTGAAACAAGCGACCTTAGAACCGCCAACTGAGCCCGCCATTTGCTCCGTCTTAGCCCCCGTCCCCGGGCCGGGATCTCGGGATCTATTCCACAGAAACGGGGAAGGTTTCTTTGTAGGCGGAGAGGATGCTCATTTCCCAATTAAATGTCCCGGCTTCGCGATTTCTTCGCCGCCGCCAACGCCGACGTTGGGATAGACAGTTGGAGTTTCTCGAGTTAATGCGATAAATTTGCATATTTTGATTGTGTTGCGGTCAACAATGGGTTGCTCTCTCTGTGAATTAATGGGATTTTACAAGCTTATGCAAAATCCGACAAATATTTTACAATTTTAATTAAATTATGCTGTGCCTGCCGTGTCCGGCTTCTTCTTCGCGGCCTTTAATCCAACTGACTGCGAGTCCTGCGGGTCCAGAGTGTCAACAGTGCCTAGGAGGGCATTAAAACATCGTTTCGACCCCGCCCTCATGCAAAATGCTCTCCTCCCTGGCCACGCCCCCGCCTCATTGGAAAAACCACATGAAGGCCGGCGAAAATTCAATTTCCATATGGAAATTGCAGCCCAATCGCCAGTGCTTTAATGAGCCAGCCGCCGTTCGGTGAAATCGTTAGTATTATGAGTCCGCAGGCTGCATGTGCATGTGCATCTAGTGATGCCAAATCTGTGCATTTCCGGATAGATGATAACATATATTAAGCATAATATTTTAGCTTCAAAGAGTCCCTTTGAAAGAAGGACTTCAAAATGATCCAAATGATCCTCATGTTCTTTATAAAGATCTAAATATTAATTAACTTTAAACTTCACAAGGACTTTACTGAAATAAAAAGAAGTATCTAAAGAAGTCTCCGTTTTATGACTCGCTAACTTCCTTTTTAAGTCCCTGGCATCTCTGCTGTACATCTGCAGGCTCCGAGTCCGAGCGTCCGAACCCATCCCAGCAGCTGAAACACCTGTCGGCCGATGGTGGTTCAGGACTCTTTTAATGGCTGGGAGTTTTTGCGGCAACGTCAACACATGTTTTGTATTATCCCCGGGATGCGGACTCTGCCAGTCTGCTGGGCCTGCTGCTCTCCACAAAACAGGTCCGCACCCACTGATGTCCCCACCGATGCCCCGAGGCGGCCGAGGATGTAACATCATTGGGCTGTGGCCAAAAGAGCAGTGAATTTGGTTACCAGCTCGGCCGTGTCTGGCGGGGATTCTGTAGATGGAACTTACCGGCTGCGGCAACTACGAAAGTTAGTTGGCCGGCGAACGGGGAGGGATTATCCTTCCGTCGGCATCACGTGTCCCAGGCCTAATCGAACCGCACAAATGTACTAATTAGCAAGGAAAACGTATTTTCCAGCATAAACACACAATTTGCAAAAACAGCAACCGGCTGAAGGGCACGGCTTGCATAATAAGCTACACATTTCGGCCCGACTAGCACGTGCCGCCCGAATTTGGACACGTTTTCGGTGCAAGTACCCAAATTATGAGCAAATAATATAATAATGTTGGCCCACAAATATTTGTAGCGGCTATTAATGCTTTTATGTTTATTTTAGCATAACGTTTACAGGCAGGGAAAGCGAAGAATATGGTTGCTCTTGTTTTTATGCATTTTATTATAATAAGTTAAGAGTCAGATATGTTTAGAATATTTAAAAGATACTTGAGTTTCTTGAAATTGAAATGTTTTTATATGCTGGTATATGAAAATGGTTGGGGATATTCTTTAAATATTGTGGTTTTGTTTGGTGGTTGTGGTTTTATTATGCTTACCTTTGCCTTAACTTAAAAACCTCTACATTTTTAGAATGTTCTAAACAGAAATGAATTTTAATATTTTAAAAAATATATTTATTTAAAATTCAATAATGTCTGTTAACGATTTATAATTATTTTGCCATTTTGGCAATTTTTTTATGTTAATGCAAATTTGAATAGGAAAAGGTAATTTATGATGGATGCGGAAAAACCAAAACTCAACCCTTAAATATGATAGATGAGCAGAACAGAAGGAAAAAAGTTTTATGCATTTACTTTAAAGGGTAGCAAAACAGCAAATTAATCTTTCTTTAAAAACCATAAATACATATAAATATTAACAAATAAAAAGAATTCAATTATAATATAATCAAGAAAAATAAATATTTGAAGGTATTGCACAAAATTCCCAAGTTCAAATTGATCAAGAAAATTAGAAAAAACCACACAGGGTTTAAGGTTGAACAAAATAGGTACTGTTATTTTTTTTTTAACATGGAATCTTATACATACATATATACTCTTAGAAACGTGCTGCTGTCTTCAACTAATTTGTAATTTTGATATAAGAATGCCTCCTTGATTTATGTGGATAACTTACCGCTGTGGATAACAGCGGACTAAGCATTAAAGTCAGCATGAAGCTCATCTTTAAAAATAAATAATTAAATGACAGAAATTCATAATATATAAATGTTATACCCCTTCTACGAGGTATTTCCTAGCCGAATAAATTCCCCCTTCTGTGTATTTTTCAAAGGACACACACGTAAACATATTGTGTGTTAGAATGAAGCCGTTTGTACGTCAGCTTAGGCGAGTGTGCCAATTCATGCGTGTGCATTGAGAGGCTGCCCGGGTAATCAGTCAAATTATAATTTTGATTATCCCCGGCAGCGGCGAAAGGTCACGAAGTCCCTGTCTAACCGACAGCTACAGGACTTTGTAAAACCACAATGACAAGAAGTGTGAGCGCTCCCAGACTCCGAAGTGACTCGACTATAAAATGCCTTGTACTCGGAGTTTATTCCCCATTTGCTGGTCACTCTTTGGCTGTTATAAAAACGCAATCGAGTCGGTAGAGCAAATAAATTAAAATAAAGTAAGACACTTCATGAAATACACCTTCAACGCCCGAAACGATGAGTAAATATTCGTTTATAAGCGTAATCAACCCCTGATTTACTCCAAGGAATCCAATAAAGAAGGTATTTCGCACCAGAAAATATGTATATATATTTTTTTTGTTTGCGCAATATCTTGGCCACCAGGTTTTGCCAGCAAAATACATTACTTATATTCCAATGATGTCTTTGACAATGAATTAAGTCTCGGGATTAACGAACGCATGTCATAAATAATGACGAATCCTGGCATTCCCTAATATAAATGTAATGAAGCTGTTCCTCCAAGGGTTACTTAGTTCACTTTGGGTCCGGGAAAAAGGCCGCTAAGGAGAAGAAAAATGCTGACAGTAAATATTTTGACTCCAAATGCGTTTTCCTGCCCGGGAAAGCAAACAAAATAAGACAAACGGGAAGGCTCTCACTTTCATTCCGTGATTCCTTCTTTCATTCGATTCCAGTTCGAGTTTATGTTCGAGTCTGAGCTGAGTTTCATCCCCCGAACGGGCTGGCCGGCCCTAATGATACCACTTCGAATAACATCATGGCCAGATTAGGGGTTTCCGTTCCCGAAGCGAGAGTAGACAATGCTCGAAATTAAATGACAGCGAAAAGGTCATCCCATTCAATCGAATCTGGCCGGACAGCCCGGTATTTATTTATTATGATAGTGCGAATGGCAAAGCTGATGGAGATGTGGCACCGAAGCGGGAAATGGGTTCAATACGATGCCAATCTTGGAGTCGGACAATATGCCAACGTGATAAATGGCCCGGGCATTGTGTGCGCCTTGCCCCAGTACAGTTTTGGCAAGGACACCAGAGCAGCACCAGAGCATCCTGCTGTCCGAGTCCTGCCTGCTGCTGGCTGCCCTCTGCCGGGCCCATTGTCGCAGAGGATATTGTGGCGATTTGGACAGGAAAACCAGAATTTAGTGCTGGACCACAGGCGGATTGGTGGCCACCAATCAGGACAGGATGTGCTCCTCAGCCGGCCACGGGTGGTCCATCAGGGCCAGTTCCTGGCGACAAATGACAAATGTATTTATTTTCCTCTTTCTTCGCCCTTCATTCGTACAGAAACATGAATTAAAAAGTCCAGAGTGTGAGTGTGTGTGGGTCCGGGAAATATTTTATTATGTTTGTTTTCTGTCCTTGTGAATGGGGGTTTCATTAAGTTAAACAGATGGAAGACCACACTATGGTCCATGAAATTGAATTAACCACTAATAAAGGACAGGTCGTTTGGTGGTCAAGCTGGAAGCTGTGTCATAATATTTTTGAAAGGTTTAATTACTTTGTAATCACAGCTTTAAATGTTGATAATTGAGAGCTTAACTTGTCTTATTTTAATTAATAATTAATCCATTTAGATTGGATGGACTTATTAGTTCAATTTTAATAGTGGTAGATTCAAATGCAAAGTCTTTTTATATCATTCAAAAATTGCTTGATTAAATGGGAGCTAAATGTTTAGGGGTAATTATGTAATTATTATAGTAATTAAAATTTTTGTATTTGATAGTTTTATTTGTGTTACCTAAAAATAATTACAAAGTCTCTTGGATATCAAATTTTTTAAGTATATATTAAAAATATATTGTCTTTGGTTTATATCCGAAGTATTCACACATATCAAACTATTATCAAAAAATAACTTCATTAAATAGAATCATAGAAGGCTGTATAAATGTATTAGAAAATATCTTAATGATATTTTTGTTTGATCATCTTTCTTAATTATAAGATATTTTCGTTAAAATTTACATGATTTGAATGTTTATACAACTACTGGTATTATGTTATTTATAAGTATTTGAGGTGTATTTCCATAAAAAAAATCACACGTAAAAAATAAAAGGGTGCAAAAACCCCATTTTTCTTAAATTTCTATATTATTTTATTTCACTTTTGATACCATTATACCACATTTATTAACCATAACACACATTAACCCACAGTATTGACCATGAAATTCAATTAGCCACTAATAAGGGTCTCCACATTGGTGGTCAAGCTGCTTACATGACCAACCGTCCCAAAAAGCTGAAAATATGTATATATATTCCCTGTTCTTGCAGTTAACAAATTTTCAAAACGTTTAACGACTTTATTAAGCCCCCATTAATGTCCATGAAATGTGAAAATTGTGAAGGTGCCAGTGCCGCTAGCTGATTGAAGGGATGTGAAAAATATGGGCATAACCCTTTTCCTCCGGGGGATGGTTATATTATTCACGATATATTCACAATGTAAGAGCACTTTTGAAACGTATTTGGCGCCTGTTGCCAGCGAATGGATGCTATAAATTTAGAACAGCCGGTGACATTTTAAAACGAATTTCAAAGTTTTATTGCACTGAGCGCGACACGAGTGCTCGTGACGTGGGTGGCGTGGCCCGTTTAACCCTTAAAATATATATGTATATGTATATATATTTCCTTGACACATTATTAAAACATAAAGAGCGTCAATAATCATTACAGTTTTGAGCCATTTATTTTTCGAGCCTCCAGTTGCTGCTCCCGCCGCCTCGCTTGTCGACATTGTTCGCCGTTGCCGTTTCCAGTTTTCTGTGTTCCAGCTCTCTGATTTCTGTTTTCGTCGTCGACACGACAATGTTTGGATGTTTGACTGTTTGCCGTTTGGCTGTTTGAATGCCCAAAATGTTTGGCTGTTTTGGGAGCGCCTTTTCGGGGGGCGTGTTACGTAGATTTCCCTGACGCTGGCAGCGGCGGATGGCGGTTGTCTGAACATTTTACACAATGTAGCAGATTGTTTCGCTTCGACATTTCCCCGAAAGCGTGGCAACAACGATTCAAACAATCCTTTACACATCTGCACAAGTGTATGCGTTTAGTAGGCTTGGCACTGAAAGAAAAGTGGGTTAATTAAAAGGGGAATATAACGATTTACTGAAATATTCCTACTTGCCAAATTGCATTTTAGATTATTTTTATACCTAGGCTCGTTTTGAATTCTAAATGGAATTTATAAAACAAATTATAATAGTTTTTAAAATCTATAAAATTTAAAAATAATTGTGTTTTTAAGTATCTGAAGAGAATAAAGTGGTCTGAAACAAAGCCTGAGGTCAGTAGAAAAATTATTATTAAAATAAAATGCACTTCGAATTCCACGTAAAAAATCTGTCTCACATTTTAAAATGTGATGTCTTAATATACAAATATACAAATGTATTTCATGTGCAAAAATTTGCAGAATTATTTCAATGTACTCATAAATTGATCAACTCTTTCTCTTTTCCCTGTGTAAAACTATGTGTGTGTTCCCCGACTCGTTTCCGAATAATAAAAGGCTTTATAACTCTGGGGTTAAGAAGCTGCTGCCACCCAAAACAACCTTCATTTTCGTAATCAATGTAGAACAGTGTTAAAACTTTACAGCGTGCCGGAGAAAGGGGAATAAAATTGATTGTGACAGCAGCACGTGCTACAAATGGCCGGGACCCAGCATAATCAAAGTAATCATAAGTGCCTTGGCAGTTTCTCGGGGAGCCGGGGCGGCGCTCAGACAAACTTATGCCCAAATATATATACACACTTATAGTGTACCTACGGTAATGGGGTTTTCGCAGTGAACCCATTCACAACGTGGGCATTATTGATCATCATCCCGTGTACTTTGGGATTCCGGGCATGCTTCCCCAGCGTTTACCGCACTTTAACACCTAACCTCATCACGAATTCAATTCTCGGTTCGTAATTCCTGCAGGAAGCAATAATATTACCCCTGCAAGATGTTCATATTTTATTCCACCTGATAGCATTATTATTCGCCCAAAATTGAGGTATTCCGAGGCGGTATATACGTGCATAAATAAATATGAGATGGGGAGAGACCGACCGAGCACGCAAAAATGCTTGGGAAAAATGTGTTCCGAGAAAATGTACCGGAATTCGGTGTAAAGCAGCAGAAAGAGCCAGAAACCGCTGGTCAGCAGCTCTCCGGTTACGGCGACATCGGGATCGGGATCGGGATCAGGGCCAGACTGGAAACCAGACACGTCCTAGTCCATCCATCCGCCAGGTAAGCGGCGGCGAGCGGTAACCAGCGAAGACAGCGGTGTTGACATTACGCTATCAATTTTGAGAGCTCAGCGAAAACCCTGGCCGCATGTTATTTATTCTTTTTTTTTTTTGTTTTCAGTTCCCCCTTTATTTTTTCATCGGACAGGTTGTGATTTGTGTTTCTTTTGCCGTTCAAAGTATTTTTTAACCATGCTAAGGGTGTTTTTTATACACGTTTTTTTTTTGTAAATCTTAACACGTTGTAGAAGGTAGTGAACTTGCAATAGGAGATTTAGCAATGGTTGGAAGTTTAAGGGTTATATAAAGGGGAAGAAATATATTTTAATATTAAATGTAATTAAAAAATTAGTTTAAAATATACAAAATAATTAAATTCTAATTATAAAAGCATATCTAAGCATTTAATTTATATTTAAAATATTTTCCACCCACGCCATCATGTTTTTGCTAATCCCTGCATATACTGAAAAACAAACAAATAAGAACATAAACCATTAGAATTAAATAGAAACATTTTTCTTTATTCAAAAACCAAAGCAAAGATCTTCAAGGCAAGATATAAACCAAATGATCTGTTTATTTATTTCCTTTTCTTTTCTCGGTCGCAACAAGACCTAACAAGCCATTCTGTCAGATGCTCATATTTATACCAATTCATTTAGGAGAACCCGTTTATAATTTAAAACAATGGAATTTATATACATTTGTACAAGTTGTACTTTGGTGGAAGACAATAAATATTCTCATACGTTCGACTTTGGATGTTTCTACTCGTGTTTTATTGTGTATTTCTTTTTTTTTTCTGCGGCAACTCGGGACATCGTTATTATGAGTATGAGTTTGAGTTTGGGTTTGGGTTCGAGTTTGAGTAAGGGAAGGAGGAAGGAGCTTAAGAGGACGAGACCGAAGACAACATAAATTAATAAATCTTAAGTGAATGGGTACACAGTATGGGGAAATGTGGAGCGCGGCCGAACAGAAATTACTCCCGGACAGGTAGGTAGTGATGGGCAATCGGCGGACGAAAAGTCGCGGATCGCGATGTTTGGACAGGACGCGGTAATCTAGTTCTTTGACAAGGGACATGGGCACAGGCCCCAGATCGATCTGCTGGACGATGATGGGGATGTGGCTGTCTCTCGGATGCCTTTCGCCAAGGATTCCACGCTCGAAAGCGATCAATTAGTGCGCCTGACTTGACATCATTTCAAATGTAAAGCACGTACCGCCTGTGTGTTCTTGGACAGGAGACGTTCATATTTCTGGAACTCCGTCCTCGTCTCCGATTCTCCAATTCCGAATCTGAAATATCGAATATGAATTCATCATAATTCGCGGTCGTAAAAACAACTGGTTTTTGCTGGCGATCAACATTTTTGGCCTTCATAAATATAAAGTCATCAAACATATGACAGTTTTATGTTCATTTCGTTGCGGTAAATGTTTTGGCGACAAAAGACATGATTCTGAAATTATTAATGGTTAACTTACGTACGAGCTGGACCAAAAAAAACGGAACCCTCCCAGGGCCGATTAACGAGATATTTATAAGTCCGGGGGGCTGCTGCTGCACACTGTGCACAATAATAATTAAGAAGCTTGAGTTTCATGGCAATTGAGATGCCGAGATGCTATTCCGGCACCGATCTGAACTCACAACTGATGGGCGGATTGGGTTACAAAATATTTGATTATCTCTTTTGTGGCATCGTTTGGGGCTGCAATAGCATCAGCACAAGCAGCAGCAGCAGCAGTTCTTGTATAAACATTTTAATTATACGACTAATTTATGTGGAATAAATTAGTGGTCTGCTCTGTTCACAACTCCAGTGCCAGTGCCAGCTCCATCTCCATCTCCAAGATCCAACTGTGTGCGCCCCGACACAGGTCTTTAGCAGAGGGACGCTCTTTAGGTCCGCTTTTACGGCCGAGTCATCTAATGGGCGCCCTCGTGTTCCAGTGCGCTCAATAATTTTCCCCAATTCCAGCTGTCAGTCGAGGTGTCAAATCGCAGCTACTCATGCTGTGCGCTGTGCTCGCAGACTCGCTGCTCGCTCGTCTTCCCGCCCCTCGGGTAATTTAAATTAAGCATCTGACGCACACCTCTACGGTACCAGGGATCCCTCGGATCCCTGGGATCCCTTCCCTTCGCGATCCGACAACGACAATGCGATGATATGGGTATGCATCCACTTAGCGCGGCCTGGCCGGAGAGGAGTATGCCTTCTGTGATACTGATTAAGATCATCCACATCAACATCCACATCGTGTTCATGTGGCGCGATCACGCTGACAACAGCTCAAATCCCAATCCCTCCAGTCCCAATCCGCATCCCAATCCCCACGAGCAACTTGTAGCCGCATGTACCACTTATTGGAGCGTAAAACAATTTGCTATCCCAACTATCGCGTCGGGAGAGACGAGAGTGTTCCTCCGAACATGGCCTAATCAAACCACAAAAGGTGGCTTTCAATTAACTTTATTCGAAACAAAGGGAATCAGCCATCTTTCCTGGCTACATTTTGGATTACATTTGAGAGTTTATTACATAAGTTTAGTTATAGAAAAGGAAGGTATCATAAATTTGGAAATATATAAGGTCAAGAAATATCTCGCTTATTTTTGAATAAATAATCTTTTATACATTTTCATCCTTTTTCCTCCTGAGTACTTAAAATCCACTCCCCGAATAACCTCATTATTAGGTGACAAATTACATAATCCCAGAAGAAAATGAAGTTCCAACCGTTAATGAATCCAAGGAGGGGAAACATTTCATGAATGCCAATGGGACGTCAACGCTTTGAATTCAAATTTAATTGGAATGATTCGATTTTGATGGTGGTGCTCCGATAATTTACAACTTTTCAATTTGAACACTCCCGGCTCTCGGCTTTATACACAACAATGATTGGTTGCCGCTTAATTTCTCGCATTCGCCGGAGGAGCTGCAGCAGCTCCGGGCACCGGAGACAAGCTGACGCAATCACGACATGCAATAAGGAACATCCGAATTGTGGTATCTGCGACAGGGATCTCAGGTCTGCCATTGAAATGTGGCAGTCGCTGAATGAACCTGGAACTGCGCTCGGACTGGACTTGAGTGGGGACTCCTTGGTAGCCCCCCAACCTGAGGCACTCCACCCACATGAGAGTAAACAAGAGCTCATGTTGTTCAGGCGATCAGGCGATCGACTCTACTTGGTCCGTCCCTCCCGAATTGGTCGGTGAATCCCAGTTACACCTATCCCGTGGAGGCGGTACTGTGGAACAGTTTGTGCAAGTTGTGGCGAAATGTTGTAGGGGTTTCGATAAAATGTAGTTTCTAAGAATTTATAACGAAAATTATATTTTATGCGAAATGATATTTATATTTTATTTATTTTCAATTTAAAAATGACTTAGCCAAGTATTTGTCTATAAATTTATTCTTTACATAAAGTGGAGTGTTTTCATAATATAAAGTAAATCTATAAATATTATTTGAAAAATAAAAAAATTAAATTGAGTAATTTTATTAATTATTAAAAAGAAACCCAAATTTTCTCAGGTTATTTTTCCTTTCATATTTTTTTGGCCCCTCCATATTTTTTCACCCCCGATCCGAGTGATTTTTCATACATATACCCGTGTATTAGTGCTCAGAGCATGCCAGCGTATCCTCTAGATACACATGTGTGTGAATGTATCTGAGGTAAACAAGAGCAGAGCTTGCATATGTCAGGAAACGCTTTGATCTCTTAATTTTCTGCAAAAATACAGTTTAAATCAAAGGGAGGCCGCTGCTCAAGTGCTGGGCTATGGCCACGTGTCACAATATTTGTGACAGCATTAACGAAATAATTGTTGAAAGAGTGCATTATAATTAACATGCCGCAAAAGGTGACAAACTCGGTACGGTTTCCCCCATGTAATACAAATACGATTTCCTGATAAAACTACTTTGTAGTTATCCGCTCTCTCCGAGAAGATAAATCATCTCAGCACCTCGGCTACTAATTGTTTTTCCTGACCTAAAATTAGTTATTCCTTCGTTTGACTCGGCTAATTTATTTATCACTCTCTTCTGGAGGGACACGGGAACCGAAGTGCGGCAGGGCAAGGCTTCTTATACCATTTGATGGAGATGTTTGGCAAATTTAATTCCGAAAAACAATGAACTGTCTCTGGCTAAGGGACCGGGGCATGTTTTTGAGTCGCAGTCGCAGTTCCACATGGTTAAATGCGGAAATGTGGGTTTTACTTCTTCTCCGCGAAAGCTGCACATCACCTATCGACTGGAAATGGCCCCAACAGCCAAACAGCCAAACAGCCGTCTGCTGCACTCTGTTTTAGTCCCATCATTGTTTTAGGTTCCAGTGTGATCGTTGTCTGCATAATAACATGTTATTATCATTTTATTTGTTTGCCAGCTCAGGCCACTCCACTCTCGGATCAGGCGGAGACTCGGATATCCAGATACGAGGCGCAGTATCATGGCAAAGGTAGAGAGGCAATGTGCTAAATGCTCGAAACACATGTTCTTGTGTTTTTAAGTGTGTCTGCCGGAATTAGCATAATTGTGGATTTCACTTGGAAAATATCAGGGTTTCATCGGACGCTTCAGAGGGTGTTCGTTCACTCAACATGTATTATTTTTGAAGGCTGCGAAATAATAATATTTATATAATGGGATATAAAAGTGAGACTGATAGGTCACTCTTCTTAAAGGTTCTCAATATTTTAAACATTAAAATATTCCCCAAGCATTCCATGCTCGATAATACTTAATTCCTGTGACCAGTGTAAGTTTAAACAATTTTGGGTTAACAATAGAAAACACGCTTAAGCTGGCCAAGCATAAAAGCCTTGACTTTTCGAATGTCGACAGTTTCTCAATAAGAAGAAACGTGGGTCCGCCTATGGATCGGGGGCTTTGAGAATGCTGTAAACCGATTAGGGATCCGTGGCTGGAGACACTAGCCATAATATTGGAATTTCCCTAAGCCCGGCTGAGAGAATAAACAATTTGTTGGGCAGAAGAAAGTTGTGTGTGTGTTTTGTGATGGAAATTACGCTTGCCGCTCCGCAATAATTAAATCATTCCGCCTCTGAAAACTATAAGAAGATACACGATTGATTTAAGCTGACAACCAAAATCCGTTCCAATTTCCAATGGCGATTGAGTCTTAACGGCGCTGACAATATGGATTTGATGCTTTTGGATCGCGATCGAGATGGAGATGGAGGCCTTTGTGCGATGCGACAATGCAGCATACAACGGGCAACAAAGCGCTGGGCGCGTGAATTAATAATCTCTGGTCCATAAAAACAGATGTCAGCTTAAAATTCGGGCTCCGCCTTTGTGTGCTACTGGTTTTTTCCTATTCAATACCCCGGATTACGCTACTTGTATTGAGTTAGATCTGTAAAAGCGGCCTTCACGGTAGCCAAAAGTCAGTCGATTCGACTGCAAGCCAAAGCCAGGAATGTAGTTTTCGGATTTGGTTAGGGTTTTTTTTATTTGGGTTTGTTGAGAAAAATAAAAATAAAGTGATCCTGTTTGAGCGCTTTCGGAAGAGGTAATTTATTTTATGGCTCTATGATGCACTGGCTTGAAATCAGTAGGCCTTTATTTTCTTTCATTTGACACATTTCTCGCAGTTCTAGTTGAAATTATTATTGAAAGTAAATTTTCTGACATTCCACTACAACTGGTCGCCCTGGTTGCACGTGTTTTCGGAATAAGCTCTGTGCTAAATTATTTTTGAATTAAAATGAATCCGGAAAAGTTGAAGAAGTTGGGTGAGCAGGTGCGTATCGGAGGCAAGGGCACTCCTCGTCGCAAGAAGAAGATAGTCCACTCCACGCCCGCCACCGACGACAAGAAGTTGCAGGCGTCGCTGAAGAAGCTATCGATGAACGCAATTCCCGGCATCGAGGAGGTGAACATCTTCAAGAACGATGGCACTGTCATCCACTTCAACAACCCGAAGACGCAGGCATCCTTGCCGGCGAACACTTTCGCCATAACTGGCCACGGTGAGAACAAGACTATTGCGGAGATGGTGCCCGGCATCCTCACGCAACTGGCGCCCCAGGAAGTCAACCACCTGAAAAAGTTGGCCTCGGAGTTCGTCAACAGTAGCGCAGCCGGGGCTGCTACTGCCAAGCCTGGTGACAATGACGACGACGACGATGATGATGTGCCCGATCTGGTGGAGAACTTCGAGGAGGTTGCCATTGCTGCCGCCCCTGCTGAAGGTGAAGTGGCGGCTACTGATTAAGAGGAAGGAATCGCACCACATATGTACACATTGACACAAGGCGGAGAAGCGAAGGGACAGGCGGGGCATACCGCCCAGCCGGACACACTGCAACACACTGCGCCCTAACCATTGGTGTGGGCGTCCCAATTCCACATCCCGGTCAAGCGAGCGGTATGTCGCTTCCTTCGCCGTCCTCCGCCTTTATTCGGGGGTCTTTCTGCATAATAAACACTACAAAATTAAATATTTTACGAATGCTCTTATGATTATTATAATAATTAAAATCATAACAAAAATGTCAATAATATAGCCTTATTTTACTTGTAGTAAAAGTATACGTAAGCCGTAAAAAACATATTTGATCTCATTGGCTTGCCTGTAATTCCCCTTTGTCCATATCAAAAGGATACCACCACATCTCCTTAAGCGAAATCGCACTTGGCCATGGATGAGCCGCAGCAAATCGACCGGCGATAGTCGATAATGGAAGACCATAAATAACCTGATGGGGTTTATTAACCCCTGGCTCCCTCCACTCCACTCCACACTCCCTAGTCTGCCCTCCCCAGCACTCCACTCCACTCTCTTAGCCATATACCGCCTTTTGTTACCTCCATTCATAAGTTTTCTGCTCACTTTGCTCTTGTTTTGTTTATGTCGGCGAATGCGTTTCCGGTCAGCGACACAGGAAAACACGTTTATAGCAAAATATTGTTTTTGTTTCTTCGGCCGTTTCGTACAACGCCACAAGCCCTTAAATCACCGCATGGGGGGGACTGTCTATGATTAACCAATAAAAATAAATAAATACTGCATTATACTTACGAGAAAGGAAATGAAACGGAGGTAGAGCGTCGCGACGGTTTTCATATGTGTTCCCATTTATTAACACCTTTTTGTTATTGTCTTTGCTTAATTCTTAAAAGCTGTTGTTAGCGGTTTTTTTTAATTTAATTTTTTTGGGTATGGTTTAGATATTTTCATACAGCTCTTGGACATTGGTGATTGGTGCTGGCAGCAAACATACGAAGCTCATCAAAAGTATTTAATTTTTTGGTTAATGGTTAATTCATATTTCTGTTTAGGTTTGTTTATTTTCATTGTGGATTTATCGTGGTGTTAAAAAAATAGCAAAAAAGAAACTGGTAAGCTGGTGAGTTGTGCCATTAAAGTCGGGTCTAGACGTCGGAGAAAAAAAGTTACCTTTTGAATAAGTTTTCTGCTAGAAAAAACTCTGAAATCATTAATATTACTTCAAATGAATACTCTTCAGTTTTATTTATACCAATAATTGTGGCTTTTGTTTAATGTGTCTCATTATCGTTTCATTTTATTATAAGTATATACAGTTTTACTAATTTACACTACGCTTAGGGCGCTACAGTTACGCGAGCTTACTTACAACTTGTGCATAAAGTACAGCGAATACACAGATCTCTAGTTTAGGAAATAATTACACGCACATCGAGGGAAGTTATGGTACATACGAAGTAAAATAAATTAAATTTATAAACGACAGGAACAAATTGGTAACTTAAGACGATAAAAACAATAACAGCTAAATCAATGATTGCTCGTGTACATTTGGCTTGGGTTCGGGGTTGGGATCAAGTAAGTGCGGGTTTTCAGCAGACTTCGGGTTTGATATGTTTCTCGGGGAAAGTGCCGCCTGGCTGTGAACTCAAACTTGAAGAAAAACCCTACAGGTCTACGGATCTGCAGAGATGAGTGGGATATATAGGGGGAGGGGAAGTCCTGGCCGCCAAGGAAGAGAGTGCTCTACAATTTTAGTGGGTTTCTCTCTCGTGTCAGATCTGCCGCCTTATATCGGCTATATACGTGTTAGTGGTCGGGTATATGCATTGTATTGTATTCATTGATGTCGCCCCTGCTCTATATATCTTCCAATTTACATCCTATAAGCTCTGATTGCATAAGTTGTATGTAATTAAATTAACGTATCTTCAAATGGTTTTTGGATTATCTTCTTCTCCACAAAATTGCACAACGTCTCTGGGGCAGCAGCGGTTGTTGTTGGGTGTTCCAATCTTTACCTTTTCTCTTTCATTTTTTTTTTAATTCATATATTTTCTCTCAGTGTTTGTTATATTTCTGGGGGCCCATGCCAAGGGAACCGCTGCGTTTCAGCTGGTTTTGCTTGCTATTTGGTATAAGCGGCGTTAATCAAAATACCGAATAATCACATTGTAAATTATTGTCCGAAAGTGTAATTATACCTTTCTAGCCCGGGCATCGAAGTCGGATTAGGAATCGGAATCGAAACTGGATCTGGAATCGGATTACGGCCGCAGGAGCGTCAGCTTCTGCTGCTCCCGGAAGGCGATCAGCGAGCGGAAGGCGGAGATGGGCGAGGCAACCGAGGGCGCCGTCGTCTCTGGATCCGGGGATGCCGATGGATGTCATGGCTTTGCACTCAGCGAGGTCACGTTGACGCCGGGCGATATCTTGCCGGAGTGCGAGGACGAGGACGAGGCGGTGGAGTTGCTGGATATTGGTCCCATCATGTGCTGTGCCGCCGACTGCCCGCTGCTGGTCGGTATGTGCACCACGTCGCAGCCCATGGACGAGGACGAACTGGAGGCGGAGGGCGAGGCCACTGGCGGTGGCGCCACCTGATGCTGGGCCCCACTCGCCCCACCGCCGCCCGAGGTGGTTAGGCTGAGCGGTGCAAAGTGTGGTCCGTTGGCGGCTCCCGATACCGCCGCCTTCCACAGCAGCGGATTCATGCCCAGCGGTCCGTTGTGCGCCGCCAGACTGGCCCCAAAGCTGCGCTGATGCTCCAGGAACTCCTGCGTGGGAGCGCTCAGGTGCGCGGTAGCCGGTCCATAGAAGCCGCGATACAGATCCGGGCGGACATAGGGCGAGTAGTTGGGTATCCTTGCCGCCAGCGGCGACAGGATCTTGCCTGGCGACGGCTGCTGGCCGGGATGTCCATAGAAGCCGGGATGCGTGGGCGGCAGCTCCGCCGCGAGGTTATCCTTGGCCGCCGAGCTGGACTCCTTGCTGTCCTTGGAGGCCATGTCTGCCAGGGACCAGATCCTTGGCTTGGCTGTCCCGCCCACCGCCGTCTGCAGCGAGTTCTGCTGCGCCTGCTGGTGCTGCTGCAGCAGCTGCTGCTGGTGGTGATGGTACGCGGCAATGTCCGGTGGCGAGCCCGCCGGCGGCCGGAAGTGGTGGTGCAGGGCGGCGGGATGGAAGAGCGGATGGGCGCCGGGTGGCATGCTGCCAGGTCGGTCGTACAGATCGGGGGAGCCGTTGGGCGACCCAGGGCGGGACTCGGACCATTCGCTGTTGTTGCTCTCGCCGGGTCGGTCGGCCAGCATGTCGCCAAGGCGACCGCTGCGGTCCTTGTCGTCCGTGGAGCCCACACCAGAGTCCTTGGCATCTGTAAAGGGATCGGGAAAATAATGGGAAGTTAGTTATAAAATAAGGAAGATTGGGAAATATTCCAGTTAAATTAATAGCAATTATTAAATCTTTAAAAAGGTTGTTGTTTTATTTTTTTGATCTTTTCTAAGTTCAATTAAGATTTTTAGCAAAAATAGTTTACTCCTCTCACCTAACAGATCATTATCCTCCGTGTTCTTATCATCATCGTCGTCGATATTGGCATCATCGTCATCGACACGGTTCCTGGGCTCCCAGGTCATTTTGTTCTCCTTTTTCAGTCTTCTTCTCGCATTGGCGAACCACGTGGACACCTGCGTCAGCGTCATCTTGGTGATAATGGCCAGCATTATCTTCTCGCCCTTCGTGGGATACGGGTTCTTCTTGTGCTCATTCAGCCAGGCCTTCAGCGTGGATGTGGTCTCGCGGGTGGCGTTCTTCCGCCGGGCTCCGTTCAAATCCATGCCATAGCTGCAACAGAAAAACACAAGAAATGGAATTCCCAGTTAGACGGGGTTAAAGTCAGAGTTTGCGATAAGGACGACCGAACGACCGGACGACCAACCATTCCTCGAATTGCCAGCAGGTGATTAAGGCCCGAATGGAATGCAGGCCCAGCTGTTGCCTGGTCGTTTGGAGTTCCTGCTTAAATATGCGCCAGGCCGGGGCCCAAACAATTGTTGCAATTTGTTAAACTGGCCAAAAGGGACGCTGGGCGGGCTTTGTTTGTGCGTTAAATTTGTTCATCATAAACGCATTTGCATGGGCCCCAGGAACATTTATGCCCGTGCAGTTTGCGGTCTGACACATTGCTCCCCAACCCACTGTCCACTCGGACCAACCTCCATCCACAATGGGAATCGATGGTCGATGGTCGAATGTTGCCGCATGCCGCCGTGGACAACAACTGTCCTTTATCGCTTTTTGTGGGCAGTTAACATGAACGTTTTTAGTATATTGAATGTATATACATCGCGGCGAGCGCATATATGTCCGGGAATACTTAACTACACTTGGGATAAATGCTACAAGGAGTTACTTGAATTGAAACAGAAATAATTATCCCAGAAGAATTTGGAAATGTTGAGAATAACTAGATAAATAAATGGATTTTGTGTTGAAATTTTTAGCCTTAATATAGTACTTTATTTTCTTAAAAGCGCTTTAGTTATCAAGTAATATATTAAAGGCTTTTCTGTACGAAATCTTGTTAGTCATTATAATTTTCAAGTTATTTTGTGAAGCTTGATTTTGATATGCTCTTAGATATAATATTTGTTGTATTTATTCTTGACCATTTTATGGAATTTAAAGGACATTTCTATAAAACTGAATCAATAATACCCAAGCTATGGTTTTAAAGCTTCGTTTTAAAAGGTTTTAGATGCTCTTTTACTTTCATAGGTAATTTATTTCTTAAAAATGAATAGAAAACTCGAATAAATTAAGTTAGAAACTTGCTAAAAAAAACCCTTTATTTTGTGAATTATTTTCAAAACCTCTTAATTATTTTCCCAAGTGTACAAAATGCAAAACAGCAACACGGGGGAGCAAGGGAAACAGAAACAGATACAGTGCCATCGCATACATGTGTAGCTGTCTCATTTGTAGTTCTCAGACAGCTGCCCGATCCGAACAGAGAGGATGACAACGATGTCAACTGGATGCTAAAGCAGCTATAGCTATAGCTACAGCCACACCACATATACCTACATCCAAACATATAGACAGCAATATACAGAGGGATTGCTGGTGCTCTGCTCTGTGCGATGCATTAATTAATTTAAGTTTGAATGCAAAGTGTCGCCGAGTGCGAAACACCTGCGCAGACAGGCACTTTGCCTTTGATCACCTGACAGCTGAATACATTTTTTTAATTTTCCTATCAGCGCTGTAAATGATTGGTGACGACAACAACGCCCCCGAAGTGCTCAAGTCAGTTTCCCCAGGCCTTAAAGGTGGGGTTCTCGCGCGCGCGCGTATTTTGAATTTCGAATTCGAATCCGAATTCGCCAAGCCGCCGGCACGTCACGGCGAAATAACTCAAAATTGATTTATGGCGAATATGGTATATGGCCAAGATAGACAACAACTGCGATATATCATCGACATCGACATCAACAGTAGCTGCATGAGTCAACTATCAAATTTTGTTATGAGTGTCAATTACAGGGGAAACAATGGGCCCGCCGATGTACCTGTCCGAACGTGAGGAGAGGTGAAAATGACGTGACGGGATGTTGTCGATTGTCGATTGTTTAACTGGCAATTGTGTTTGGAAATTTATGTCACTTCAATGCAGCATGTTTGTGGTTTTTTAGGTTTCGGAGGTGCGTTGCCTTGCGTTGCGTTTCATTTCGTTTCGATCGGCGGAAGCAACCCACCCGCCGACGTGCAAACGATCAATTACAAGCGAATAAATGGGGAAACTCGACAAAGTGAGTATCGAGTACCGAATGCCGCTGCGCCTGCGTGCCAATATGCGCCGGACTTTTACTATTCGAACGCACTTTTCCGCGCCGGCATTTAAAATGCACCTGCACGCACCTGCAGCACCTCAATCCGATTCCCAATCCCACTCCCAATCCCACTCACGTTCCGATCGACGCCTTTCAGCGGACCACCATCCGAGTTTATGGAGTTTATATAGCGCTATGTGGGGAAGTATCCATCAGATACTATTGTGACTAATCCTCACCTGTTGAACGGATAGCCGGCAAAGGCCGCATCGTAGGGATGGTACATCGAGGGATATGGCCAGGGGGAGGCTCCGGCCACCAGGTTCTCCTTCAGATCGATCCCAGCCTGAAAGAGAGAGCGGGAAAGAGTGTGAGTATTTTTGTCCAATTTTAATTTTAGACTAATTTCTAGACGAGTTTCAGGTTCCCGCAGCTTGAACCCACAAGACCTTGAACCAAAATTATTAAAAATCATGTTAAACAAATTCATTAAGACATATTTGTGTTTATTTTTGGATGGATGGCTTAAGATGGGGCAAGTGTTATCAGGAAAGCACAGTGGGTTTTATTAATTGGAATCATGAGCCTAATAATAATTAACATAAAGGTTAACTGTTATTAATATTTTACAAAATCTGTACATCATTTCCAAATATCTATATAAGAATTCAAAAGACTTACTTTTAAATTAGTAAATACAACCCCTTCGATGCTGATTAATCTTAGTATTCCCACTAACTTGGAATACATTTCTGTGTCACTGTACAAGTGATAAGCCCGACAAGAATCTGACCAGCATCAGTCGGCCATGTGGACAAGTCGTGACGCCTGGCAGTGACTTTAGGAGCTGGCAGATCTCTCCGCTCGCATTCTCCCAGATTGTCTCCTTAATCGCTGCGCTGGAACAAGCACATATAGTGCCATTAGACCCAACGATTGGAATCACAGAAAACATTTAGGAACACAGACTTTGGCACTGATAGGCGTGGGACAACAGGCGTGTAATATAGAACGCCGATTAAGTTTAACACGACAATTATCTCGCCGTCTTGTCTCGATTCTCTGCGACATTTGCCAGCTGTTCGGGGCCCGATAATGGCGGAGCGACAGAGGCAGCTGCCTCTAGTATATATTCTATATATTATAATCGCACTGGATAGTCGAAGTCGGACGCATATTCGTCACCTGAGCCACGACCCGCCTCCGCAGTTATGACACAAACATATTGTCCAGCCAGAAACAGCGGGGGTACTACAACAAGATGCGGAATCAATGAGAACGAGCCCGATACGGATCTACATGGCACCACAGGACGAGTGCAGGAGTGCAGGAGTGCAGGAGTGCTGCAGCAGGATGCTCGCACTCGGATGCAGGTCCCGAAATCCAGTCGAAATCTATTGTCTCGCTGTCGCGACGAGCGTCTGGACAGAAATTGCTGTGGATTGCGGCAAAGCGGAAATATTTTTATGTCGCCAACACGAAAATGTTTGCCGTTGATGTTGCAACATCGCTATCGCCGGCCATCGATGCGGAGTAGGAGTCTGGCATCGGGATTGGTATTGGGTCTGGGTCTGGCTCCGGGTTCGGGTCCCAGGTCTGGCCAAGAGGTCTCCTCTCCTGCCACTCGCTGGCGCAGCATGTGGTGTGTGCGAGTACAGCGGCGATAGACTGATAAACAGCAAAGGCAACAGCCACAGATCTTTCGGGGCCAGGTTAACTCCAGGGCCAAGGCCCTTTGACAGGTTTCGCACTTGAAAAAATATATATAACCCAAAGAGGAGAAGCAAAAGCCTTAAAAAATATTAAAATTATTTTACTAAGACCTAACTGAACCTAAGAAATACATAAATATGTTTGAAATGATCTTGTAAAGTCACTAATAACAAAAGATGATTGTATCATGTTCTATTTTCGAGAACTTAAAGAGATCAGTTAAGAACGAATATTTTGTAACTTAAAAAAAAATGAGATTAAATTGATTTATTTTCCAGGAAATATAAAATTTGTTCGTTCGAATAATAGAAATGATTTTAATTAATCTTTTGACATTGTTAAAATGTTCTTAAATAAAATATTTTTTTTCTTGGAATTCACTCTTACAATTTCTTGCTTAATGTCTTATTTTTCCGAGTGTATCGTGCAGACTGCGTCTCCGAGCGATTGCAGAAGTCAGTTAGCCGAACATGGACAGCGTTTTGGGACAGACTATATTAAATTACACGGCCTGCTCCTATTTCTCAATGGAAGCTCGATCCGAACCTTGCTGAACTGAACCGAGACCGAAACCAGTTTACGTTTTACAACCTTTACAATAATCACGCCCGGCTATCACGGGAATTGGCCAAAAGTCGAGGATGGCTGTGGGTATGGGAATGGGGGATCCTCACATCCCATCCCTATGCACCGAATCTGTGTCGTGCGTGTTTGGCAGCGAGTGCGTGTAGGCCATGTCGATGCGGGTAAAGCGCATATAATAAATTGTAGCCGGCTACCAAGCCGAGTAGTATCTACTATATATCCACTGAGCAACAGTAGCTGGTTGCTATTGCCGCTGGAGACGGGAGTCGGGAGTCTGGGAGTCTGCCTTCTGGACGCAAAAACGCACCCGTGCCGGCCGGGATTTGCGCTGGCGGTGGTTAATATTAACAACATTCGACATGTTTGCGTCTGCGTTTATTATTACCAATACTGCGATGCGGCAGCAACAGCAGCAGCAACTGTTGATGTTGCAGCAGCCACTGCAACCCGTTTTTGTTTCTTTTTTCGAGTTAAATATTGCATTACCACTGGCGACGACAACTGCAATTGTAAAAAGCGGTGTAGCGGAGATCGCATATTGCCGATAGCTTGTTCTTCCGCAACAATGTTTATGCATTTGCAAAATGTTTGTAGTTTCGGCATGTACCAGGTGTGTGTTTGTGCCTTAAATGCCCAAATCTGACCACCATCAGTGCAGGGAAGGGGGAGATTTTAGCCTAAGGATATTAGGCGTAGTTTAGAGGTTTACAAATCCTAGGAGAATACCTCTTCACAATAATATTTGTAAGCCGATTAACTCTTGAAATGCTTTTCTTACTCTGCTAACCAAAAGGTAACCTTGAAAGCTAAACCGTTGACGAAGTAACTTCATTATAGTTAAACCAACACTCATTTTCTTTTTAAATATAACAAGGTGATTCATCACAGTTCATCATCTGTTTGCTTAAAGATGATTCATTGCAGTTAAAATTTTTTTGAATGTATAAAAGAACCGTGAAATTGTGTTTCTTAATGCCCTTCAAAAGTGTAATCATAATAAATTAGAAATATATATCGTTTTGTTAAAGGAAAGTTTAGGAAAAAACTAAAATCTATTGAGGACAAACCAGCTATAGCTTTTCCTTAAAGAATTAAATAATAATAAACACAATTTCTACAATACAAATCTCGAATAATAAGGAAATCATAAGGAACACTGTATGTATATACTCCCCATCTCATCTCCTGCTGTGGTCTTCTCTTTTAACATTTCCCATTAATCTTCTTCCCTCACAAAACTAATATTTGGCCAAGGAACTTGTGTTTATAATAAGCTCGAGCAGCGTTCCCCCCTCTTCGGGGAGACCAACATGAATGACTGACCACTGGCCGGCCACAGGAACACTCCAAGTGGTTGTTGGGATGATGTCTGATCCAGTGGATCCCAACCATGCCCGACAACCGGAGTGCGTCGTTTCACGCATCGGGAAGTGCGGTTTGCCCTGGCTACCCTCTCCTCCGTCTGCGGGCAAATTAAATAATTCAAATTAAAATGGGTCTTTGTCTTCATTACCAAGGAAATTCTGCGACTGTGTTCCCTTCACGCCAAACGTCAATGCCTTGGGATTACGACTATATCGAGGAGGAGGAGCTGGAGGGGCAGGAGGAGCAGCAGGAGGATGGAGTAGTCCGACTCCGATTCCGGCTCCTGTGGTCTGTCGCCCTGATGCGCCACGATTTGAGCGATGCGCGTAATGACGGGTCGAGTTAATTAATTGCTGCTTCGATTTAAAAATAAACGCACGTTTGCCCGCCGCATTCCCGCCTGTGCAGCCAAGAATGAATGGAATCGGAATTGAAATCGGATTCGTCTTCGTATTCGGAATTGGAGCTGAGAGCCGGGAGTCGTCGGTAGTTGGGAATCGGAATCGTAATCGAAATTGAAATTGAAATTGACGACAGCGCGGAGTTTGAGTTGCGCCAAAGAATGCGTTCTGTCCTAGCTCCACTAATCCACACTGATCAAAATAAGTAACCAGTTTATCAGGTTACCATACTATTTAATGAAACATTTTTTAAAGAAGATCAGAAAGAGCTAAAGACAATTCTTAAATATACAATTTATTGAGTACTCATAACTGAGTTTTTAAATTTAAAACCCCCAAAAAACATTATACAAATAATTTATGAAAAGAATTCCCACAGTATATTTAAAATTATTTTAAAAGTTGTTGTATTGTTGTAAATTTTTTTGAAACTCCTTTTTTTAATAATTAAAGTTGTCGAAGTTTTTTTTGAAAAATCGATTTTCAATAGATAAACTTGTATGTCAATAGAGGAACCTTTAGATTTTAGTACTCTATCATAACAATTTCTTCTTTTAATTTATATATACAATGCACGTCCTTTATATTTAAAGTTAATTTGATTTAAACTTAGTATTGCAATTATTATTATAAAATTTCTTACAACAAATTAAATATTCTCTTTAAAGCAAGAGATATTCAATTTTCCCTGTGTACCCCTGTAATTCTTTCCCCTTTGGCGAACTGGAGCTCCCAGCTGCCTTTCGATGACACTTTTTTTCACAACTCCGCTTATAAAGTTGTACAACTCTGAGGTTGATGTGGATGGTGTTGCTGGTCGGTCGGTTGGTCTGTTGGTCGGTCGTGTTGCCTGTTTGTTTGTACGTTGTTCGTATGCGTTGCCATGACTGCTAATTTGTTTGTTGTAGGCAGGACGGCCATTCACAAATACTCCCGTGCCAAGGCAGCCACTTCCTTTTCCACACACAAACACACACACTCTCTCTCACATATATAAAAGTGCAAAATTTACTGTTAACGAACATTCTCAACTTTGCCAAAAAGCCAAACAACAACGGCAGCAACACAGAAACTTTCCACAACACTTACGGCAACAACAATGAGATTGGTGCCGAGCAGTAAATGTATTTAGTACTTGGGCATAAAGTCCACCGCCCCACGCTCCACGCCCCGGAAAAACACCCCCTGGCCACCGTCACCTTGCCATTAGAAAAGCCACCCCCGAAAGAACAACACGACAACACTTCGACATTTTCAAAAGTTGACAAATCAGTGCATGTAGCGCCAAGGTTCCAAGGAGCAAGGATGTGGCAGGATCGGGTGTTGGGAGGCTGAGCATAGTCTCGGGGGTGGTTTTCTCCAAAAAAGGCCGAGGGTGTGATATCGGGAGTGGGTCCTTAGCCCCCCCTTTTTATATATGTATACGGAGAAAGCCAGAGAGTGGTCCGATTTGTAGTTGCTTTCTGCTACATTTTGTAGAAAACTTGCCAGGGGCCAACAAGTTTTTGTAGCTCCCACAGGATATGAGCATATACCGCAGCCAGCAGCCAGCAGCAGTCCTTTGTTGGGGCCAAAAACCCAGGGCGACTATGTTGTCGAGTGTGAAATTTCATGCTTGCATTGTTGTCGTTGATGATGTTGCGGCACTTAAACTGGGGAAAAGTCAATATACCATTCTGGGCTGCTTGCCCGGCGTCAAGTGTCTAAAAAGCAGCCATTCCATGGAGGAGGAGAATGCCTGTGTGTATGGGCAGGACTCGGGATACAGGCTCCAGGCGAGTCCCTCTGCCGCGTAGGGAAAGTTCAAGTCCAAAGTGGGAGGACACTCATTAGACTTGGCAAGTGTCTACAGGCCAAAGTTGAACTTAATTGTTTTGTTTGACTTTCCAAAATCATATTTTTAAAGAGGTTTCGGAACTTTAAAATAATTTCAAATATATCTTAGACGGTTCCAAACATAAATTCTTATTTTAAAGAATATCAGGCTTAGCCCTTAGAAGCTATTTATATTTTTTAGCTAAGGGAATCTTATAAAATGTTCATCCAATTTCTCAGAGCCTGTCAAAAGAGGCTACCCAACAAAAGACCCATTTTAAATTAGGGACAGCCTTTGGCAATTAACCAAAAATAATTTCTCCGAGTGTCATTGCCCGACGAGTGCAGGATGCAGTGCAACATATGCGCCGGGGTCGCAGTCAATTTCGTACCCAAGGATCAGCAGATAAACGGATGAATGGAAATGGGAATGGAAATGGAACTGGAGGGCGGACAGAATGACAGCCTGTCACTTGCGTGTTGACAAATTTATTAATAAGGTACGAGGCGGCATCGCCAGTCGACGCCCCCAAACAAGATGGGAAAAACTGGGAAAAACTCTGAGGGAAAATACACCGGGCGCGGCCTGGGTTCGGCCTATTTGTTAGCGGCGCTCTTCAAATGCGACGACGGTTGCACCATCATCCACTGAAGTCATCATCCACCTTCAGGGCCGGAGACCCTGAGCACCGGAGCACCAGAGAACTGGAGAGCAGGAGCGACGGAGTCGTGAGTTTTTGGGAGCGGGACATAGTGTATTCCCGCGCTGCGGCAACTTGACAGCCGCTTGACAGCTCGTGTCAAAGTAATGAATCCACCGCATTGAGCAGACACTTTTACAACTACGGTGCACGGCAATATATCTACATATAAACACACAAATATATCTATCTTCTCGGAAGAGAAATCGCTCCAGTTTAGCGCCGGCGGCTGAAGTGACTAATTACGACCCCGGATGATTTATTTAGCAGATGCCGCGACCCGACCTGCCTTGTCGCTTAAACGCCTGCCATCGATCCGGACGTGGAGGAGAGTAGGGCCTGTGTTTTGTGATCTTGAGCACTCCTGCCATCGGGCTAAATTGGCGTGTCAGCGGCGGGTAGATATGTACCAGATAGTGCCTCTCGATCCCGATCTGGCACTTTCATAATTTGTTTTTTTTTTTTTTTTTGGAGACAATGGCTAAATTTATATACGCGAGCACGGCTACTGTCCGGAGATCGGAGACCACAACAGACCGGTTCTCTATCACCTTTTTTTTTGCCGCCGAACTAGAAACCAGTTGAGATGCGAATTCCCCGCGCTTTGAATATTTTATTATTGGGCATGTGTTTGATTAGGCGAAACACCATTGGCGGACATCGATTGCACTTAAATCACCCGACGGGCGATTATATTTAATCACACATTAGCGTTCGCCGAGATCAGCGAATATTTAGTCACAACAACTACTAGTCTGCGACTCCTATTTTTGTATATTTCACTTCATCTTCAGTAGCGGCACTCGAAATACTCATTCATTAAACTCTCAGTTTCAATTTCACAGTCGTCAGCGCGTTTCGAGTTCCCCGCTTCTGCTTCTGTTTCTGGTGCTTTTTGGTTTTGCTTTTGCTTGTGCAGCTCCCAAGACTTTTTCCTTTTTTGGCTTGTAAGCAAATAAATTTATGTGTTCACTTTTGAATGCGACATTTTATCGGATCATATTTAATGGGCGCGAAAGAGGCCTCGACAGAGCAGAACTGAGCTGAATCGGAAAATGCCTACCGACTGCGAAGACAAATGCACACATTTAATTTGAAGTAAATACCTGAGTCTACGTAATTGCCGGAATGTTTTGGGGAATTTCTAGACTATTTTTAAGGATGTTATTACTTAATTTCGAATCTAGGAATGTCTAGAATATATCTTTAGTTATTTAAGTACTTCTCAGACCTATAAAATACTGTTGGTTTCAGTTACACTTTTAATCACTGCTCGGTATAAACACTCTAAGCTCATTTAATCACTTGTTTTATTTACATCTATAGTTTAACAAGCTGTTTATATTTAAATAAAAAGACCGGTTGCCATTATTCCAGTTTTAGTAGCTAAAATGGTATTCTAATTCAATTCAATGCAGCTTAAACCTTGTTTTAGTTAATTACCAATTAAAGGAGTTTAAGGAAATGGTTAAGAGAAGTTGTTGGTTCTTTAATCATGTGTACAAGTATTTTAAGGGAAATTAAACACAGACAATCTTATTCTTTTGTTACTGCTTGTACATTTCAGTACACTTTCAAGATGGTTTTGTAATTGTTTTCCCTCAACAGTTTTCCAGACAATTAAAAATAAGATACACATTAAATTACATCTCTCCCTTTTCTTTTGAAACATCTTATGAGACAACGTCAACAAGGAACCAAAGTCGATACATTGTATTTAGTTCGATTGACGGGCCAGGGCAGTTTCTCCGATTCTTAGGTGGCTTTCCCGGGAACCGAGCACCGAACACATGCCAGAACCCAAACCAATGGGTGTCCAGTCTTTGGGCTCCGCATGTGGTCCCCAGAACATTGTGTCCAAATAGAATTGTTGGCAAACAAAGGCAAATTACATGATGCTATTAGAAGCGAACAAAGGGCCGACGGCCAAGCGCCGGACATGCTGTGGAAGTGGATGTGGTGGCCAGTCAGTGCTGTGCCTGTCCATTGTCCATAAATTCGGACAGTACAGGATCCTGGCAGCCTCAGCCGCAGAAAACTCTCAACTCGAGCCGGAGATCGGAGTTAAGCCAGCGATATTTCGCAACTTGGCGGCACACACAATGTGGCTTGAAATATCGCCGCTGGCGAACCAAAGGTCAGGCATAGGCTTAGGCCCTAAGTACCCGGGGACCCGTAGGACCTGTGGCCCCCAGCCTGACAAATCGCTCCAAGCGAGGCTCTGCTGTAGGCCAGTTTCTCGCCGCAGGTTCGGAAGCATAGACCCGCGGGGCACGATCAAATGACGACGACGACGACGCGACTTGAACCTCAACTTCAGCCTGAGCCCCAGCTTCGGTGGTGGTCTCCCGCTCCACTCCGACTGGACAAATTCACAAATTTATTGCGCCATTGTTCGGGACATATGACTTATGAACAGGCTTTGCGAGGCACAAGGAGAAATATTAAAGGACAGAAAAGGGATAAATATGTTTCTTAAATATATTAAGAATCAAACTGTTTTTAAAAAGCAAATTCATTCTCTTTTTTAATATCAATAACAGAGCTCTTTCTCCCCATTAAATATCAGACGTAATTTTTGGAGTTTCGTTCAGTGTACCGCCTAATTTATCCCCAGATTTCAAGCATTTCTGAGCGCTGAGCTCACTTACCGGATTTGCGTAGAACGGCGGCTGATCGGCCCCTATGCCGGAGAGGTAGGCGGACATGCCCTCCGGATAGACGCCGAGCGGCACGCCTCCGGCGGCGGCTAAACGCTGGTAGCTGAGCATGTCATACTGGCAGGAGCAGATCGTCTGGCCGCTGACTGGATCCGTGTAGATGGTGCGACCCGTATCACAGCAGCGGTTTCCCGAACCGGGTCCTCCTCCGGGCGCCCCTCCTCCCGGTGGTCCCGCGGAATGCGGTCCTCCTGGCGGCGGCGGTCCACCGACCAGCGGCAGCGGTAGGGCGGGCAGGCCGGCGGCCGGGCCGCACGGTGAGGTGGAGCGGGCGCCCGGCGGCACCGTTGAGGTCACCATGCCACTGTGGCCGGACCCAGAGATGCCGGGCGCACTCAGCGGCTGGGCGGCGGGACAGGCGAGCGTGGGCAGGGTCGACGGCGGACTCTGCGGAGCGTTGGTTGGAGGCGTGTTGGGCGACGAGGTGGCAAGGTGAGTTGAAACGGCATTCTGGAAAGTAAGGGAGAAGTTTTGAGTTATTAAAGGTTTTTTATTGGAAAATAATAATGGTATTTTCTAATATATTTTTTATTCTTTAAATTTGAGTTGAAGAAAATATATAAAAAAGGTAAATAATGTCCTTTTAGGTTGTTCATATTAATTTCTACAATATTGAAAATTTGAATAATGAAATTGAACTTGTAAAATAAAATGTGTGAAATCCAAGCTTTTATTGTAGATGTAAAATATTCATTAACTTAAAAGGGTCATATGTTCTATTTAAATCAACTGATAGGTCAATAATTAAAGTTAAAAATCCAATAAAAACATTTTGATCTCCTAACCCTAAACCCAAAATAAAATTAATAATCACCATTAACAAAAACGAAACTAATTTAAAACGTTTTCCAAAGAAATTCCCTACGCCTCAATATTTATTTCCCAAAAATTCGGATTATACGACTTTTTGGTTTATAGACAGCCCATTAAAAGGCTGCTTCTTGCGTTGGATAAAAAATAACACAAAAAATAAACAAAAACAAGAAAAAAAGAAGAGAAAAGCCGCATAGATGGTCTACTGTACCGCGCTACCAGCTGGCACTAAAACTTAATTAAAAACGTTGCCCCTTATCAATGCGATAAGCGCGACTCTTCAGTGTGTCCGAAGGGCCCAGAACAGAACTCCGGATCCCGAGCTCGGTCTCAGAGTCTCCCTCCCAGAGTCAATAAAGTGGGCTCTGGTGCCATGCCCCATGCCACACCCCTGCTCCCCCCTGGCGATCTTCAAAGTGGGGCCGCCATTACCAACAAATCATGTTTTCGATTGACAACATTGATTTAAATTACACAGTCGATTGCTGCCAACGACGACAACTGACTGCAACATCGACAGCGAGGCAAAGGCAAAGGCAACAGCAACGGCAACAGCAACAGCAACAGCAACGCAACGACAACGGCAACGGCCTAAGAGCAATTTGATTGTAAGTTGTCCAATGAGTGCCCGGATCGGGGCTCTATAGTGCCATAGTGTGTGCCTGTGCGCACATAAGCCTATCGCGCACTTTTGTCAACACTTTTAGTTGCTTGCAGTGCCAGCAGGCACACATTGGCACAAAGGAGGGGGGACGTGGACCGACCGGGAGCCATGGAGTCTTGGTGGATACAAACGGGTTCCTGGTCTCCCTGGTCTCTGTGCCTCTTCCCGTTTAACATTTTACAAATGATCCGAGGCGTAAGATACGATTTTTATCGCCGGCCGCCGGTCGGTCACAGAGAGAGAGAGCGCTGCATGTTGTATCTTCGGCGGCTTCGGTCGTGATTGATACCGCCGACATACTATATATTTGTATATATGTATAAAGTCCCGGGTTCCTGGTCCCTTGTCCCGTCTCGTGCTTTCATCGAGTGACAACTCAAGTGGCCCTATGCGATTAAAAATTAATTCCCGGTGTTTGCTGGGATGGATGGATCCGCTGGATGGATCCACTGGATGAATCGGCACTGGTTGGCTTCCTTATCGCTTGGCTCTTTGAATCAGCCGCCGATGATTATCGACTATCTATAACTGCAGGCAGTGTATCTGCGGCAATATATGTATACTTTATTTTTGGGTTAGGAAGAGAGTTGTTTTGGAGAAGCATTTAATATGTATTTTCTGGGAAACTTTAAGCCAAGCCACAGGTTGCCTTTATTTCAGGGAATACTTTCAAAGGATCTCTGATTACTAAACTATTAGGGAAACTAGAAAACCCGTCTTAAGAGAGAGGAACGTACTCTGTGACCTTGCTGGGTTGGTTAACAACCAAAAGACATTGCTTCGAGGGATTTTCCGAATTGGCAGCGAGCATTTCGTGTGTTTTGGCCAATGTAGCACACTTGTGGTCCTGACATTTTCAACGGACTTGGCAGACATCGATCGGAACATCTTCTCGGGTTTATTTTTAACCCCGTGTCCGCCGTTCGCCGTTTGCCAACTCAAATCAAATCGCATTCAATCGATTCAGATCAGATCCCACTCGGACATGTGTTCGTTCGTTCGATCAACAAGTAGTGCCATCAAACGGGTTTCCCCAAGTGCAATCTAATTGTCACTATCCAAACTCAGGCATTAATAACAGCGAAACCCATCTTACAAGCTATGAATTCCAGACATAATAGCTGCGGGAAACAAATTGGAATACGCACCATTACTAAACAGATACCGGTTTCATTACTGTGCACTGTCATTTAATATTAATTTTTGCTTTTAACTAAAACTATAAAGCAAATCTTAATGTTACGATCCACGATCACGGGGTGGAGATCCGCGCGATGCACTCGGAAATAAAGTATGGGCTTCGATTGGGGATTATTCAGAGGGCTTAGAATACGTTTCAGTTGTTGTGTGAGTTTCTTGTGCGTGTTTTTACTTAAGAATTTCTTGTAATTTTTTCATCACTTCAGCGGTTGCACTTGCCGACGGCTAAGGACTTTTGGTGTCGTTCGGTTCGATCGCCGGGCGGGCACTACGTTAATCCGTGAAATCCGACGGCTGGCGAACAGGGGGATCGGAGTCGGAGTCGGAGTCGGAATCGGTACCGAGAAGGAGCTTTGCCTCACGCAGCGGGCGCAGCTATCCGGAGGATGCGACGTATCTCAGACTGGAGCTGCGGCCGCTGGCTGCTGTATCTGAATCCAGCTCGCACCACGAAGGCGAGCGGCGAGCGGCGGCGGAGACGGCGGCGGGCGGAGAGCACAGATTCACAGCACACACAGCACACGGCACAGCGCACAGCGAACGGCGAGCAGCGGACACGAGCGGTACGAACAATCTGCGTAACAGTCAAAAGTAGACTAACATGAGTTTCTTGGGCAACTACAAAGTGTACGACAAATGGGAATTACACGACAACCGACAATCGAAAAACAGCGCAAAGCAGCCAGGCAGCGGCGGCAACAACAACCCCACGCACAGCGGCACACACACAGATACTCCCGCCTGCCGGTGTGTGCGTGGCGAGAGAGAGAAAACGGGTTCTTGCCGCAATATGGGTGCGTTCTCTCTGCTCTTTTCGTATCTGTGTGCATGGCAGAGCAGCCCGAACCGTATCTGAGCAGTCGTCGCGTATCTGTAACTGAGTATCTGAGCAGGGGAGTATCTGGGCTGGAGCTGTGTGTGGAAAAAGTAGCAAACGAGGCAACGACTGCGACGACGACGACGACTACGACGACGACGATGACTGCGGGAACACGAACGGCAACAACGGCAATAATGATTATCATTATAAGTGGGCTGGCGCTGCTGCTGGCAGGCTGTGTGTGGCAATTGGAATCGGTGGCTATATCCCCCTATATTCTCTCATTACCGCTGCGGGTGCGAGCGAGACCCACAACCGGTTGCGTCACGGCCAGGGGAGGGGAGAGCGGCCACAGCTACAGCTACAGAAAAAGTATCTGCCAGTTGTGACCATAAATAAAGTATCTGCCAGCTGCGGCCGGCGTGAGAGCGGGACAGCGTTTCGGCCACGAATCGCAGGCAGTGCTGCCCGCGTTGCCACTGGCCTGTGGCGGCGGAGCAAGCGGGACGGCGACATCTGTGAAGCGTTGCAGCAGCAGCAGCAGCAAGAAGCTAGCAGCAGCACAGCAGCGAGCGGCAGAACATGAAAAAATTAACTTAACAACTAGAAAAATGGCTGTTATTGCGTGTTGTTGTAAATGCCGATGTATGTATTTGTAGGCGGTGTTGTTGCTGCTGCCGCTGCTGCTGTTGCAACGCTGCTACTTGCTGCTGCCGCTGCTGCTGCTGCTGGGGCTGCTTGTGCTTCTGCTGCCGTGGGTGTTGCTACGTGTAGTTGTTGCCATAAACAACACAACAACAACAGGGAACGTCGCGACGTATGAAAGCAAAGTGTTTACGCTCGCTTCTCGCTTTTCGCCGCCGATGAAAAATGGTACAAAAAAAAAAAAACCAAGGGGGGAGCAAAAAAAAAAAAAAAAAGAAAAGCCTGATGAACATGAACGCCACTCGCGAAGAGGTTGGGCCAAAGTATTATCATCCCCCCTCAGCGCCTCGCCTCCCCCCTGGTGACCGCTTTGGCTGGATTGGTGGCATCTTTCGCGCTGCTGCTGCTGTTGCTGCTGCTGCTGCTGCTCCACCGCAGCTGCTGCTGCGCCTCTGCTGCTGCTGCCGCTGGCTCCGCTCTTACATTTTATTATGTAGGTATTTGTTTTTTGCCCTGGCGTTTCTTTAACTTTTTCTAATTAATTGAAACGCCACTCAACGGCTAGAGCGGGACGGCTTGTATGTGCTACATATGTAGGAGTATCTGCATTCGAAAGCTACTTTGTCGGCGGTTTAACCCCCGCGGGCCACACCTGAGCCCCATCTCTAGTCCCTGCCCCTGCTTCAGGCCCGAGCACGGTGTCGCACACGCAGTAAACAAATTCTTACAACATTTAAATGAAGTTACGGCAGCTTTATCCTTTTCCATTGCCCAGACATCGTCGATTAGTTTTTCGATAGTCATTTATTAGGTGTTTTCCCCGCCCGCCGGCATCCCAGGGTTAAGATGGTCGGCAAGTTTTCATGAAAATTAATGGATTGACAGGGCCAAAAAAATATAGAAAAGTTTAACCAACTAACCGATATAGTTCGGTTACTTCTAAGAAATTGATATCTCAGCTTTTTCTTTAAAAAGACTAGTATTTATTAATGTTAATAGAAACACCTATAAATATGTAAGAAAATATATTTTGTAAAATATTTAAAATCCAATTTATTTTGCTAAGAAAGGTGTTACTTAAATAAAAATAAAAATAATAATAATTTATTTTAAAAAAACCGTAAAATTTTTTATGTGAAATAAAACATTATTAATTTGTTAAAAAAAACTACATAATGTTTTTTTAAATTATAATATATATGTATAAGTGATATTTTTAACGAATCCCTTAAGGAAAAATAAATAAATAAATAATAGTTTGAAAACTGTTTTTACACATAAAAAAACTTAAAGCGATAATAAAAGTAATACGCCTTAATGGCTGTTCTTGTAAATTTTATAAGCAAATACACTTAAATAACTCATTTTTTCTTACATTTTTGTTGTTAAATAAAAATTCTAAAAATATTTAAGTAATATTTTATTTTTATTATACAACAATTTCAGTTAAAGAAATTTCCCAAATTATGCTACAAGTTAAAGAAATATATTTATTTTTTTAAATATTTTTAATATAATTTTATTTCAAACATATAAACAAACAAAAACAAAATTGATTACCCTTATATTTTTTTTACAAGATACCCTTTAATATATTTTTATTATCATGTAATTTTAAAGTGTAATTTTAAAACAATGTAATTTATTAATTATAAACAATGCGATCTTAAATTTACCAAGCTTATCTTTTACATGTTTTTAATTCCCCATAAGGAAAGAATTAAAGAAAAATATCACACTAATGGATTTTGGGTGAGCCCAGCTGAAGTTACTTTACCGATCCGTATCTGTATCTGCCGTCAGTATCTTCCCTTTTAATTCGGAGCGACATTAATTGGCTCGCGAGCAACAAATTCAGATCACGTTAACCCATTGGCGCGCCTACAAAATTGCCGTCGCCTTCTGTGCAGGAAGACAGCAGCAGGCAGCAAGCAGTAACAGCAACAGCAACATCAGTGGCAGTAGCAGCAACACACTCGCAACAACCGCAGCAGCAACTTGAACGAGGCAAGGGCATCCCAGGGGAGGAATCAGAGGGGGGCAAGGGCGGCAAATCGACGGGGGCTGGGGGGATTGGCCAGCCAGCTTTTTCGAGGCGGGCTTTAACTGGCGCTAAGAGAGAGTGAGAGGGAGCCAGAGCGAGCAGAAAGAGTGAGACGGCGAGCAGGGAAAAGTTGCCACCGAAATGGCCGCAAGCAAAAGCGGGAGGGCAAGATGATGCCAGTGCCAAGCCACCCCCCAGCCCCAAGCCCCAAGCCCCCAGCCCCCAGCCCTCAGCCGCTTCAGCCCCTCCGCAGTCGTTAGTCGCAGTCGATCCAAATCCAGAAACAACGCCAGTCTTTGTTTAACGATTTTTATATTTCGAACACGAGATATATTTGTATCCTTTGTACTTCGCTTGTTGCCACAGAGTACGAGTGCGAGTACGAGTATCTTTTTCTTCTTATTTTTATTGCCAGCACTCGCACTCGTACTCGTCGTGGCCGTGGTTGTGCTTGTGTGTGTCGGGCTTGTAGCCGCTGTATCTGTAGTCGTACAGCTTGTATTGATGGCTTCGCTTCGCTTCGCTGGGCTTCGTATGGTATCTCTGTATCTCTGGGATGCGATGCGTCTGTAGCCCCCTGCCCCCTGCCAGAGCGGTGTATCTTTTTCTTGTTTGCAGATAGCTTCGCTGCTCAGGTTGTTTGTGTGCTGGTGTGCGAGTGTGTGTTTGTGCCAGGCCAATGATGACGACGGCTCTTGGCAGCTCCATTTTCCGTATCTATGTATCTTTGTGCGAGTATCTGGAAGCGCGTGTTGCGGGGAGTGCGTACTCTCGTACTCGTACGCGTCTACAAACGCCCGACATGAATTTTAATCTAATAGATACAAATGAAAAGGTGTTTGTGTGCTCCGCTCCGGTGTAATCGCTTTGACTCGCCGGGCTTTTGGGGCGTATAGCTGCGGTCGGGGCCATCCGAGGCCTTCGAGAATTCGATGCCTTCGAGCTGGATCCCAAGGAGGAGTGTATGTAGTTCGCGTATTGATTCGTTTCCAGCCTCCCGTGCGGTGGGGCCGTAGTGCCTCGGTGCTTTTATTGCCTCCCCCTTGACGGTCCCCACAGGACTTATTCCGTGGACGAGTTCGCCCCCAAGGCTGCGGTTATGCCTGTGCGTCTGCCGGATTTCGTCTCTTTATACAATGTTTTTGATTGATTTTCCTCAAGGAGGGTTTATTGAAGAGCCCTGGAAACTTGTAATAAGTAACAAAATTGCGGATTCTCACTGGGGGATGGTGCGGGTTTTGGGTTAGTTTTGGGGTAAAGGTACTTGCCTGACGAGGTCTTTACTTTGTCATATTCTGTAGGTTATCTTTAAGGTGTCGGTTAAAATAAACGTTAATTCAAAAAATAATTAATATACTTATACATAAAAATTAAAAACTTATAAACAAGTTATACAGGGACTTAATTATTACACATTTTTATAAAAGGATTAGGACTGATAAAAAGTTAATTTTTATTTAACTTCAAGTTACATTTAAAGTATGAATTCATATTTCGTTTAATTGTTTATTAATTTAGCGGTTTGGAAAAGTTGTGATAAAATATCAAATTAATAAAGGAGTAAATAATAAAATGGATATACAATTGTAAACTATAAAAAATATTGTGATACATCATATCTTACACAGTCTATAGAAATATGTTATATAATTAGATATTTAATTAGAAAACTCTAGTCTATGCTTTATAACAAGCAACTACAATTTTTTAACCAAAGGTTAATAATTTAAAATTATAACTAAATTCATTTCTAATTTATCAAGATCTACAACAAATCTGTTAAAATTTAATGTGATTTTAAGTTCAATCCCAGTTTTATTCCAATTATAAACGAATAAGTAATTCAAACTTAAACAAGAAATATTTAAGAGTAAGTAAATCCCTCATTGATTTTAAAAAGGCTGTCGTTAGTTTATCCCATAAGAACTCAATGGGGAGGAGCAACGGAAAAGCGCCTGGCTGTCTTAACGATGACAATCCGCTGTGTTGCAAGCTGCATGTGGCAAGTGGCAGCAAGTGGGCCAAGATGCAGCCAACCAGCTAAGGCTAACCGACCAACCAGCCATTAATGAACAACCAGAACCGAATCGAAGACAAAGGCGCTTCAGAGGTGCGCTTCCCCTCCATGTGCAGATGTGGAGCTGTAGCGATGGGGCATGTATCCACGAGTGCCTGTGTATCTGTGGAGCTGGGTGTATATCTGCGGCCTGTATCCGTACCTGTGTATGCACCCCGGGGCAGGGTTTAATGCTCGCAGTGCTCGCAAACAAAGCAGATAGATACCGAGATGCGATGATGCTCTCCGCACAGAGTACGGAATACAGCATCCAGCATACAGCCATCATCGACATGCGATGAACATGGAACAAGTTGTACACAGATAATCATAAATAAACGAGGCACCAGCGACGAAAGAGTCCGAAAGGTACGAGAACCGAAGACACGACTTCGACACCGACGATGTTGCCGTTGCCGTTGCCGATGCCCAGAGAGGAGGAGACACTTCCTTCGGTGGCTCTAGGTTTTCTTCCTTTTTTCCCCAGCTTTTTCTTTTGTTTTCCCTCCTGATGTTGTTTTCTTTTTTCAGAGGAAAAGAGCGAGCAAGCACGAGCGCCGCTGCTAGCGCCGCCACCAGAGCCGAGCGGGGTTCGATTGGCACACAGCCACATCCCTGGGCTGTCCTGCCTCGGCAATCGTAGAAACACAGCGAGCCAGAGATAAAAAGATACTTTTGCACGGCGACAGCTACACACGGCGGCTGTCGCTCTCGTTCTGGCCCGTTCTTGGCCCGGCCAGAGCCCAGTTGCGGCCCCTTGAAATCAATTTTGCGAACCTAATTAGAAAGAGCGCTCATCAAAAATAATAAGGGTTAAGCTTAAGGGAATGACCAATTAGATCAAACTTTTAGATTTTATTTTCCCTTTTTTTTTGTCTTTCTTTTCCGGGGGGCCCACAAAACGTAATTAAATTTAAAAGGGAAAAGGGGAAAAAAGTTTTTCCAAGACGTAAAGACCCAGAAAAAAAGCCCGAAAACGGACCCCCCAACCCCGAAAGCCATTATTTTTGTTTTGTTATTTTTGGCCGGGCTGTGGTTGGATGTACACGTAATAAATTTAATCATAAACCGAAATAAGCGCGTTTAACCACGCTATCTTTTTATTCGTTCATGGGCGCGTGCAGGCGGCCGCAGGAGGAGTTGCCTCGGAGTTGGCTCGTGAGGAGGGTTGGAGAAAGTGGGTCGGCCGGGATACAGATACAGAAATATCTATATCTATATCTATATCTATGGCGAAAAAGAGAGAGAGAGGCGAAGCCGAGCGAACAAAATGTAACTGATGTTTCTGTGTTTTTTCGGCCGTCTGTTGCCACCTCCCAAAAAAAAGTGCTCCGCCGCTCTGGCCTCTCCCTCTCTTGGCCAGATTTCAATGTTGCTACTTCATTTTTATCGCGTTAAGAGAATATTGGACATGTGTGCTGGCTGCTGGCTGCCGGCTGCCTCCCCCTGCCGGCTCCCCCCTTCTGGCCATAAAACATTCTACATAGATTGTTACCTTTTGCAACTTTTCCTTCTGGCCGCTTTTATCGTTTTTTGTTAGGCTTAAGTGTTTATCTTGGCCCTTTCATTCGACTTTTTCGCTCGTATCTAACAATGTTCGTGTTGTTGCACTCGCTTCAAACATGAACAGGGCGTGGCTTACGGTCAGCGAAAAGCGGAATGCGGAATGCGGGGAGTGCGGAATGAAAATGGGAAATGGGAAAATAAAGCCGCTCCTAGGGGAAGCAAGCCGGCTATATACAACTCTCGCTCCAAAAGGGGGTTGCACTCGTACCGCCGCTTCTTTTTTTTATCCTTTCAGCTTTTTCCGCCGCCATGCAGGAGCTGCGAGGCGAGTATCCGAGGGATGCCACATATATCTCCAGGATGCGGAATTATGAGGGGTTCTCGGGGACTCGGTTCTCGGGTTATGGTTCTGCGGCACTGTCATCGCATGCCGTGCAGTTGTCGCCTCCTCCGTCACTCGGCCATTACGCAACACGGCAAATTGGTAGCACTTCTGGGCAGTGGTAGTGGTACACTGTCTCGCTGCGGCCTCGTATTTACTTTGTTTTCATCGATTTTATTTGCCACACAAAAACAAAAGTGACCACACCATTTTTCCCAGGGACCAGCATAAAAGCAGGGTAAACATAAACAAGTTAGCAAATCCTTTTTAATTTTATTTGCTTACCAGCTTTGTGTGTGATCTCATGATTTGCACTCAAGTCAACAGATCTTTGTAGCTGTAATGATATTTTGATAACATTTTGCAGGGATTTCGGTAAGATTTTGTTGCAAATCTTACAATGATTAATAATATGACCATAACTTATCAATTAAGCAGGCTAATCTTAATACTTATTATTAAAAAGAAATTTTATACAAAATCAAATCAAATTGTAAGCAGCTGTCTCATGGAATAACGGTTTTGATCCAGGAATATATAATTAAGATGTTTAAAGCCTTAAAGCCTAGCAGAAAGTAGAAAGAAGTTAGATACTTATTAAACCGTTCCTTATAGTTTTCCCCCTTCTAAAATATAATATATTCAATAATATAAGATCCTCACACTCTAAAATATATGTTTCCTAATCCCATCTTATCATTATCTTTCTAGCTCCAACCCAGTAAAAATTAAACCCCTCTTCGCTGCTTATTACTCCAATTTCCTATCATTCGGATGCTTCAATTAACCGCGGCAACAATTGCGCCAGATTGTCAATATCGTCTTTCATAAGACCAATAAAAAGGCATAGCTTAATGGATCTGTCCAGGCCCAGGCTGGACTGTTGGGCGATAAAGTGGAAGATTTACTTTTTAATAGACTGCCAGCGCAGAGAGAGAGTGAAGCCCCGAGCTCCAGCTCGTGCTCTACGCCAATTGACAGCGGCAAAGATTTTAATTTCACATGTTGACTGCGGACTTTGTTTATTTTATGAACTTTATTAACGCTCTCGCACGTTAACGGCTTCACGCCGAGCGGGGGGCATGGGGAGGACGAAGCCAGTCTAATATTAATAACAAGCTTGAACCTAATTCCTTATGATAAATGATATAAGTCAACAACCCTCGAGTCGGTCTTGGTCGCGATGCTCCCCCATTTTCGCTCCTGTTACCACCACAATCGCAGTCGTCAGACTCAACTGCTAGACACCGGACGGGGGGTGAGGAGACAGCCGGGGGAGGGAGCTGGGGGAAAATTCAGAAGGTTCCTCGGCAGACAAGGAGAATTTCATTTACACGCGGCGGGATAATGTTCTGATGATGGCATGTTTTTTTGCATACAAAGTATGCAAACGCAAAGAAGCGGAAAATATTTATGAAATTGCCGCAGAACTGGCAAAGCGAATGTCGTAAAAAGTTGGAAAATTAGATTTTTTCTGTGTTATACACAGGCCGAGGGGCTTTCCAACCCCCGAAAAACCGAAAAAATACAGATATAAAAAGGCAGAGCGCCCGGATAACAATGCTGGGGAGTCTGGGGGCGACCGAGAGAGAGATATTTATACTACGTTAAATATTTGCCAACACTCAACTGAAGCATAACAACTCAACTTGAGCCGAGGATTCAACTTCAGCCCGACAATGCTGAGTGGACGACATTCTACGAAGTTTATTATTGGGTGGAACTCGGCATTTAATGGCCAAGTTTTAAGGCCCATTTCACTTAACACTTTCCTTACACGATGACTTCTGCCGATAGAGCCGTAATCTTAAAAGCATTTCCTAGCCAGGTGACTGCTCCTATCTGCAATGCAAAATAATGTGGGATATTATATTATCGTTCACAATCGCCCTAGCCCATAGTTATAGCCACAGCCACAGCCACAGCCACAGCCATCGCCATTGCCCATTGCCCATTGCCCATTGGCATTGGCAGCGGTGCCCGCCAAACGCTGCGTTTCATAATCGGATTAACTGCGGTGGGTAGCAGCGGCACACAATATTTTCTGAATTTATGTAGACCCATAAATCGTGTTAGGGTTTTGATTGGGCTCTGCGCGAAATGGAAATCACATAGGAGAAAAGCCCTCGCGAGCCCATCTAATGTGAGTTTCATACGGAAAAGTAATTTACAATGTCCAACTCTCCTCCGCTGCATAATGGACTTTCAACTGCTCAAGTATACTTTATTTCGAATTTGGTTAGCTGACTTATGGATCAGGGTGAGAAGAAGGGGTTTTCAGGGGTCTCATCAAGATAACTTTATCAATTGTTACGGTATTTAACTCAATACCCGTATATCTTAAGATATAATGGAGCTTGAAGTTGTGTTTGTCAGGTTCTGAATTTCAATTATAGCGAATCTTTTTGTCAATTTAAAATTTAATGGATTTTATTTTAATATATGTTACTTGGGCTTAATTAACTCAAGATTTGTTTGGCTAAATTTAATCCAGAGTTTCGATTATATGAGTATCCAGATCGTTTTTCAAAAGTAAATGTAGTAAAACTCCTTCTTTGAAGGCGTTCTTTATATTCAGTTTGATTTATTTATTAAAAATTCTGACGCTAAAATCATAATAAATGTCCCTTTCAATTAAAAACCTAAATCTCTTAATGTTATTGCTTATATTTGGTTACAAAATATGAAAGTATCTCATAGTCTATAGAGACCCGACCGTTTAATTTAATGTTTCCTTGTAGACATTGGGAGACTCTCAGACCCTAGCTTATTTTCTAAGGGATTTGGAGCAGGAGTTTGCCTGATTAAACAGTGTGAAAGGGTCAAGCCTGACAAACACCCGAATTTAATGAAGTTTTAATGAAACCCAGGGGCAGTCATTACCCTTCCCGATCTGATTGGTGAAGGCTTCGGGCCGTGAAAGGTAAATAGTACAGACATGGCCATAGCCATACGGCCATTCTCATGAGGCGTTACTTTTGTTTGGTGTGGCAAACAAACTTTTATCACCTCGCTCGTCGCCTGGCTATTTGCCTTCACTTATCGCGGTGTTGCCGCAGAGTACACACTGTACCCGGGGTGTCGTGTTAATGTGCGTACAGTGTGAATCCGCGCATAGGTTTTCCCCCGGGTAAATACTCCAAATAAGACGACAATGGCATCTGCCGATTGTCTTGCCAGCGAGTAAAAGCCAAAAGCCAAAGCCAGAGCCCTTGGAAACTCCAAACCCAAACCATATATAGCCCCTGTATCAGATGCTCGTGTTTGGAGATCCCATACCATCGGCCCGTCCTCGCACATTCACATTCAGATACGGCCTCGCACTTAGCTATTTAACGTGTTTTCATAATTGATTGCTAAACTGTTTTGTTTAGACCTTTGCATATATTTTTATGCAAATAATTACGGGCGCGCACATAATGGGTTGGCTGGCTCTCGGTTCTGTGTTCTGTGCTGTGTGTGTGTTTTAGCTCCATTCCGGTGGTGGTTCGGATCGGGTTCTGGATTGGGATTCGGGACTTGGATGCATGCTCGCTTTGTTTGCTCAACATTTGGTTTTGTCATTAAAATATTTTCGGTTTTGTTCACAGATTTTGCCGCAGTCCTTATCACAATGTACGCTGTACTCTTGCTCCTTTTTCTGCTCGCACATATTTTATATATATTTTTCCTTTTTGCCCATTTATATGTGTATATATTTTTTTTTACTTTTTGTGAGCTAACTTTTCGGCGCTTCCTCGTTTTAATTTCAGGCAACGCCGCCGAGTTTAATTATGCTGCGGCCGGGCCCGAGTATTTTTGTCTCGTCTCACTTTTTGTTTAATGATTAACAATAACGCAGCAGTCTTTCAGCGACAGCCGGGCGCTGTCAGGATCCGCAGGATGCGGTGGGTACTACGCGGCGAGCATCTGCATGTGTGCATATTTATATTAAAAAAGTTTCTAACAATAAGCCATTATCTATGCTTATTACATATTATGCTGCGACTGCTGCCGCCCCAAGAAAGCCATTTTCAATTGGCCAAAACGGAGAGGAAGTTGGGTTAAAGAAGGCATTCCCGGCCAACAATAAATTAAATTAGCTAAATTAAGGAGGGGTTTTTCTGAGCAGATGGAAATTTGCAATGCTTTAATTAAATATATTAATCTATATTAATCTCATAAATAAATCCTATATGAGCTTAACTAAAATTAGCTACTTGGAGATATGCAAATAAATCCCATTAAGCTCCTTTGTCTCCACAAACAAACAAATATTTGTACGATTTTGTCAGGTGTCTTGAGCGTGTTGGTGGAAAGGTGAGTGAAATCCCAGCGGCAAGTGAAAAGGACCCTCGGAACAAGTCTCCCGAAAAACGGGAATCCGCTTACAATAATTAAAAAGTTGCAAATTTAAGTATTAACTCTCGGCGAGTGCGCAAATATGGCCAACGGTAAGCGGATTTCGCATTAACTGCAGACAATCGGCAAAACAAACTCGGTCCGGCCCGGCGGAGGTCCATCACCTAGGTCCTGCCGATGCACATCCTCATCCCCGACAGATGGAAATTAGAATGGGCGACTGACTGACTGGCAAAAGAGACATCACCGGCAACATTGCAATTATTAAACGGATGAAAACAAACAATGTCGGACAAAAGGGAAGTGACGGTGACAGGCGACGGCAAATAATGGACGACTGAACGGGGACACAAAGGGCCCAGGATTTTGCGGAAAAATGGGAAAAACTGGGATATTGTCCGGGACATTTCAACTCGGTGAAACCCATGAAATGAGCAAAAATTTTAATCTTCTGCGATCATCGCTGCGAACAACTGTGGGCTGACACCTTGACTGTCCCCGATAATCACGGCATTAGGGAATTATTCCGAGCTGCAGCAGGTTTTCGATCAATCTCTATAATCCAGCTGGGAAAAATTGTCGCGAATTTATCTGTTTTTCTTTTTTGAATTATGAATTAACTTGTTTGCGGAAGCATTATGAGCGTGAGAGTAAGTTAAGCTCTTTTTTAAATGAGCAATGTGTTCTGGGAATCCTTTTTTATGAAAAAGAAAAGCTTTTAAAGTTATTAGTATTGTAATTTCCCGTAATATTTTGTAACTCTTTATTTGTGTTTAATATGAAACTCTTCAAAAATGACATTTTATAATTATTATTAGGGAAAACTTCTAAATAACAATTTGATCAAATTATTTAAATAGATTTTATTAATTTTGTCAGTGCTGTGAATGCCTTTAAAAGTATATCTCGCTATTGAAACCCGAATAAATAAATTTAATTTTATATCTAAAGTACTGATGTTATATATATTTTTTCAGGATAAACATTTTTGTTTTCGTGTGTGATAAAAATAAATGTTCTGGAAGCAAAAAAACGAAACCCCATTAAAAAGTTAGGATAAGTCTTTTATATTCATTTTAATAGTGTTAATTTTTTGTATAATTTCGTTGGTGTCGAATTTTTTTCCGCCCTAATGGCCGTTCCCCCTTTTATTTTTTTCAGAGACATATTCCGTCGTGTAGTCGGCGCAAAAAGGACAATCTCACAGCTCTTTATCCTTCCTGTCGCCTGCGCCGGCAACATGTGTCTCCGCTATAGCTGAATTATGTCCTTAATAGGATTAAAGTATTTGGCAGTTGTTTTGACCTTTTTATCGCCGGCTGCCGATACAGGAATTCCGCACAACTCACGATTTGCCTTTTGTCCGCCTCGCTCCTCTCTGTGCGTTTCCTTGATTCCTTTTTTTGTGGATCACTCCTGGTCCTGGGCCTCCTTTAATCTAATTAGTGCGGAAAAATTGAACAGCACTGTTAACTAACGTCAACACAATGCCATCGCCTTGCCTATCCTGCGGCAGCCGCCGATGTCGTTGACGTGACGAAGCCAATCGCATTTCCAGTCCAAATCCGGAACGCATTACCTCGCTCAAAATCGGAGCAAACGGGAATGAGTGCAGCAGATTCTGAAAGGTTGCTCTATGCGATTGTCTTCTGCAACTGCCGCAGGACACACAGGATACTCTCGGTGATGTAGGCATCCCCATTTCGCATGAACAGATGCCGCGAACGAGCTGGTTGCCACAAACACTATTGGGTTTGTTATGGATTCGAAGGGGGGCCAAATGTCGCAGAATGGATGGGGAAATATTGAAACATTTTAGGTTTTATTTAGAAAGAAAATTCTGTTTAACTGTATCCTTAATCTATGATTATTTTTAAAATTTATTTCAATTTTAATACTCTTTATTACTCATTTATAACTAACTTAAAACCCAAAAGGATCATTACAAATTATTAGAAACAGTGTCATTCGGTAAAAAAATCCTTTCAACATTATTCCTCCAACTGTATGTCAACTTAAGCTGACAAAACTAGTTCCATTAAATTTTTTTCATGTACAGAAAATGTTATTTAAGACTTTCAGCTGGGAAAGTTGAAATGTTTACAGTAACCTCCTCTATATATACACAGATCTGGGTAATGACAACGCATATTTTGTAAGTACATAAATTGAGTTACATACAAATTGGCTTGGGCGGAACAACCCCCGCCGTAGGTCGCCACCCCGCGCCGTATATTTTCCCATCCCCCCTCTGTCAGCTTCAAAAATTCAAAAGTATTCCCTGCGCTACCCGCTGGGCGACCATAATAGGGAAAACGCTCGCCAATGATCGGAGCCTGGAGTGGGGTGCGTTTAGGGTATGCCATAATAAATACCGCGGAGGGTTGGCAGGCCCGAATTTGTTGTGAATTTAGCTGCAGATACTCGTCGCACTCGGACTCCGACTCGTACTGGCAACGACAATTTGAGAATTCCGGCGAAATAATGGCCGACCATTATGTCAGACGCCACGGCGATCCCTCATTGCGACCGCCTTATTTACTATGCCCCGACATTCATTTATTGCCACGTTACGCCGTCGGATCAGAAATGCCAGGGACCTTGTTATAATTTGATTTCAGGAATTTTAAAGCCGCTCTTTAATTCGGAAATAAAATATGGGGCATACAAATATTTGCTGGTTTGTTTCTTGGTAGTCAATAAAGATCATTAAAGTTTTCAGGGATTTTTAAGATGTTAAGCTATGGGAAAAAGATATATAAATTAATAATTGAATTTAATTAAATGCTCATATGTAAGCAAATTTATGATTATTCCAAATTTAAGCTCCCTTACTTCTAACATTAATAATAGTTTTCCCCAGTAATATTATTTTTCCTAGATCCTAGATACAATGTAAAATAAAATTGCTTTCTACTTTCAAAAGACTTCTTACTATTAAACTCTAGCTCTCTGCTCACTGAACTGCTCTGCCCTCTTTAATTTCATACCATTTTGTGATTTTCAATTAGCAGTCAGAGCGGATTACTCGATATGGAAGGTCGGGCCAAAGATCCCGACTCCATTCAGCCTGCCACAATTGCAGAGTGAGACGGGAGCCAGAACTGGAACCCCAACCAGAAGCAGACTCAGTCACAGACTCAGTCGCAGACGCAGGTGCTGTTAATTTTCCGCGCTGCACTCCGGACCACGGAGGACAGTTGGCATGTCGTCGCCGAGACCTGGAACTCGTGGTGGAGGAAGTGGAGGTGGAAGCGTCTTTTGTGGGGCTGACGCAGAACACGAGTTCGCCTCACCCGCAGCTCGGAGCAAGTTGCGTGTCGTAAATTTGCGTTTGCATTCTGTCGAAGGCGGAGGAAGAGGAGAGAGGGAGGTTGAGAGCTCCTTGGGTCTACCTGGTACTCTTCTGGTATACTTTGGTACTTTGGTAGCCACTATTGAACAGGTGCGAAGCATATTTTCCGTCGACAGCTTCGACTGGCTCGGCCTCTGACTCCAGGTCTACCTCGGTGAATGTTATGTTCTCGCCGTTGAAACAAAAGCAATTATTTTGTTTGATTTATTTCATCATTGCGTGTTCCGAGTTACTAGCTACCAGTTACCAGTTACCCGGCTCCTGTGTGGGGGTGTGCGTGAATTCAGGTAGGATCGGAGGTGTAATTGCAAGTTAGGCCCTTCCTTGGGCCCCTCCTGCGATCCCAGATAAGTGCGGCCTAGACACTCAAATTATAGCTCGGTGTCTTCGGTCTCGCCATTTCTTGGCAATCGTTTTGACATAAACGGGTTCTCACCCATAATAATTTACTTTACTGCGAAAAATTCGAGCACTTGCAAGTGCAGTCAGCGAAATAAATGAATTATTGAGACAATTTGCTAACTAACGCCTATTTATATGCCGATATAAATAAATATTAAATATTGATTTGGGATTCCTTTTTAAGTTTTGATAGATGAAAATAAAATTCGTATTTGGATTAATATTCGATCTTTACCCTAAACCAATTCCCATCTCAGGCTTTAGTATTAGTTCAAGGTGTTAACAATATTTCATCCAGAAATCTACAACTAATTAAGAACTATATCTAAAAGTTAACTCTGTATAATAATTCTGTAATCCTATGAAATCTCCCTTAAAGACTACACTATACTTATATGTCAATATTGTATCTCTTTAAATGGTATTTATAAGTAATTTTTTTTTAATTGAAATATACAACTACTTACTATTTTGTTGTGATGATTATTAAACAATAATTAAAAGGAGCTTTAGCAAAACATTCTTTTCATAATTGAAATATACCGGAAACATTTAAGGCATTGGTTCTTCCTTTAAATTTATTCAGACCACTCAAAAACGTATCCATTCTTTTCTTTTCTTAAAAGACATTTCTCCCTGTGCATCCCCTGTGTGTGGTGTGTGGGGGCGACTGGGGAAATGTTACGCGGTTATCCGTTCCATTTATACGAACCGAACTTTGTTATTACATTGAAAAAAGCAGGCAGGTACATAAATTGCCGATGTTATCTGCTGACAATTGGGGCGGTTGGCTCCGCTGTCACTAGTTACTGTTCTTTTTCCGTATCTGACGCAAGTGCAAATGTACATATGCGTTACCTATGTCAGTACGTGACTGATCCGAGTCCTTAATGCGGAAGGTGGGAATGTTATTCCAATTCTGTATTTCTTTTTTTTTTTGTTTTTGCGGGGAAACAGTGTTATGGCAGCCATATTCAAATATAGCAGAATCCCCATATCGCGTGAATTTATTGGTATTTCTCAGCCTTTCTGTTTGTTTTGGGGGAAAAAAAAACGATTACGATTATTTGCTGACCACGTTGCGGCGTTAATTGTGTATTCATTATCGGTCCTGATAGCGACACGCGCTGATATCGCCGCTCCTCTCGGAGCCATACATTAAAATTATAGATTACTTTCGCAGATGCAGATAGTAAATTGAATAGAGAGCGGAGTAGAGAGCCATTTTCCCGGGAAAACAAAAAAGATATTCACGATTGCGGGTTCAATTAGTGAACGCAACAAATGTACACATTATGGCTATATTTGTTTAACTTTTATAACTGGAAATAAGTACTATCTGCATAAGAGAGGTACTTTCATTAGGGCGAAAATGTTGTTTTTCAAATTGAAAATGCTTACCAGTAATGGAATGTTATCCTGTACCTGAAATTCCCTTTTACAATCTATCTTTTTATTAAATTTCCTTATAAATATTTGTATCTAGTGAAGGATATTGTTCCCAAATTGTATTAATGCCTTTAAAACTCGCCTCCACCTGTCAAAACCGCTGTCTATTGTCCCCCAATTTCAGGTGTTTATAATGCATTTTTAACGAGTCATATTGCCACTGTGTGGAAACACCTGCCAGCGGGACTAATAAAGTGGCAAAGGATTAAATATTAAACGGCCTAACAGAGACATAAAAAAAGAGATCTGAGAAGGGAACTCCCTGAGCGTCTGTCTGAGGCTCCATCCCATCTTGGCGGGCCCCTTCGCCGTCGCTCTGTAGAGGCTGTGGAAATTATGATGATGAGGCGCGGCGGGTGGCTTATCTGTAGCCGAGAGCCGCGAGATACAGATACCCGAGGGCGTCAATAGCCGGCAGCTCCAGACGCGAGCTCTTAAATGGCTTCCAAATTAATTATTTACGCATTTGAATTGAGGCATTCCCGGCTAAGAACTGATTTCGAAATGGTTGCTGGCTCGAGCAGCGGGTTGCCGCGTGCCGAGTTACGATCCGGGACCGAAGCTTTCCCTTCGCCCAGCGGACAACGATGGGTGCACAGCCTTAATTTACCAATCAAAAACTCGTAATTAACCTAATAAGCCGGGGCGAGTTGAGTCGGAGTCGCGTGCCCCACGATCCGGGAGGCAGGGAGAAGGGTAGGCTTCTTCTTTCATATTTGGATTTACTGACGCAACTCGCTTCAGAACAAATTATGGCGTTTACGGCTCCGACTCCCGACTCAATTGAAATCGAAGCCAAAGGCGCATGCGGGCAGTGCCAACATGGAGGTGGAAGTAGCCTGTACTTTTTGTTTAAAATAAGCACTGAAGGAAAACTTAAGGCAGTTTAGATTTAAAAAACAATACATACTCCTTTATTATATTTAACAAAATAAATATAAGAGAAGTGGTATAAATGAAATAAGTTAAAATTGGGATTAGTCTTGGCAGTATGCTTTGTAATTTTCTTGATAGGTAGGGTAGGTGTAGCTAATATATTTTTGTAGTTTAAGATATAAATGATATAAGAGATATAAAACTTCCCCCCATTTCCTGATACCTTCTTCCCAAAGTGCATGCAGCTGTTCGCCGTTATCTGTCATCCATAAAATTAGCACATACGGTTATATAACCATATATGCATTTACTGACACTTTTGGGCTGTGCTGCCGTTACCAGTTAAGTGATGGTTACAAGCCGTCCCGCGTTCCACTTCCGCTTTGCCATTTGATTCCTCCGCGCTCGGCTGTACCTCCTTCCGTACTTTCTCTCCCTCCTCTGTTTACCTTGGCATTTTCATGCCTACTACTTACGTCAATACATTTAAGCGCTAGGCACAAACACAGATTTTTCACACAATAACCACTGTGTGGCAACCACTAAGTCCCCGGCAAAACAGTCGTTTAACAAACATCGCATTAGCGGCCTGGGCTAAGCCCAAGCCGAAGCCGAGAGGCCGCCGCCCAGTGCAAATATTTATTTAGGACGACTTTTGTTGCGGTTTTGCGCATGCGCAGCCGGAAAATGACCCGAGGTCGTGTGCGGCCCGAGGGGTTAATGCAAGGACCAAGGCAAGGACTGGACCTTTCGGTAGTCAGGTTGACCAGATGTCGAACCGCAAAGGGACAAGCGATTGCGCAGGCGCGGCATTACCGGAGTTAACCACAAAATATCCAATAACTTAACATGCTAAGCAGCCTCAAAGGACAATGAATGTTTTCAAGATGGCAAGGCTGCCAGGATACGTAATTGTTGTTTACACACATTATGGAGTTTATGCTAGTATAAAAATATTCATGGAATGTCCGGAAATATGGGAAATATTGCTATAGGAAGCATTAGAGTCTCAGTAAAATTAAAATCAAAACAAAATAAGAAGGTATTTAATCCTAAATTTATATTGGAACAACTAATAATCTATTTAACTAACTTTAATTAAAATAAAGACTTAACTGCCTCAGTATTTAGTATACTTTCCTGAAAATATAGTTTAAGAAATGATATGCTGGCCACATTTCTAGTCAAATATTTAAGCATTAAATAAATAAATGCTTTGTGCTGCTTATTTTGTGGCATTTTTCTTATTCAGGCGCCTGTCACACTTCGAGTGTTGGGAAATCATTGGGAAATGTTTTAGAGACCAGAAAAACAGTGAATAAATGGCCCTGGCAAGACAATAAAATAATAATTCGAAGACCGGAAAAATCCGTGACATCATAAATTATCAATAATCACACTTTGTTTTGACAGGATGACGACTGTCGGAACTGAGCCGCATTGTTGTCGTTGTCCTTGCCTGTGTGTGCACACACACATCCGCGCCATATCCGCACACATGAACTTCAAAAATAAATAACTGCACAAGGGCCAACAGGGAGGTATTCCTCCGCAACAGAGGCGTCTATTCAACTCTCATTGTCAGCAGCCATGATGCGACAACGCTCCCGATACCATTCCCAGTCCCATTCCCTCCCTGCCCTGTTCCTGCCTCGGAGAGCTCGGTAAATAAGGACAAATAAATGGCAGGATGCGAGTGATACGGCAGCGAGCACTGCATTTCCTCCTGCGATGGATATTGCATATGTTTCGACCACCGGGCTCGATGTCGATGCTGATGCCGATGTCGATGCATTTTTCCCCCTTCCGCCACACACGCAGGCATTAGCAGTGACAGCGATTTTCCATCGGTCCTAAGCTATATGCTATATGCTATATACTATCCACGTAAGATACATATGCGTATGTGAACATAACTTCTTTAAGCCTGCTGCAACTGGTCGATATCGGATTTATAACCATGGAAATTACCCTGAAAACTGTACCTAAAATGCAAGTTCTACCTAGAGATGTTGGGCAAGGCTTAGTTAATTTTTTCTGCTTTGTTTAGAGAGTCAAAATGATACTAAAAAGTCTTAAATATGTTTTACAAATATCTCATAAGTTTATAAAAGCCAACTGACCTGTTAAACTCTGAGAAAAACTTCTCTAAGACAACCCATAAGCTCTTAGCTTACCTAGCCTCTGAACCTCTCCTTTATTTATTTAAATTACTTGGCAAAACTAAAGTCGCCTCACTTTCCCTTAATTTATTCCATTTCGAATGTTAAAATCAAACTAAATACCCCTTGTTATAACCACATTATGCATATGTATATTCGCTGGCAAATGGAATCTTGTAAGGGCCAAAGTGCCACAGACTGAGTGACTACCAGAAGGTAGTCGGCCCGCGGATCGGGCTGAAATTTGAATAGCTATCGGCCGAAGATAAAGGGGGGCAGTTACTAGCCATTAGACACACCACTGAATAAACAAAACATGCTCACGTTTGCGCTCCGCTTCGAATCTACATTATTAATAATAATGATAAAACGCGAATAAAAGCGTATATGGCGAGCCATTTGTTTTGGCCTTTCGCAGCGGCAGCGGAGAGGCCGAAACACACACAAAATCCGATACCGAAATGACAACGAAACACAGATACAGATACAAAACAATAACAACAATCAAGGGGCAGAGCAGCAGCAGCACCGGCAGCAGCAGCAGCAGCAACAAAAAGCTTTTTAGTCAGCGATAACACTTATGTCTGTTTGTATTGTACACGTATTATTAAATGTCATGTTTTGTTAACGGCCGAAACCGAAACCGAAACCAAAATCAAAACCCCAAACCAAAGCCCAGGCCGTTCCCAAAATTGTCAGCATCAGCCTACACACAAGCGCTATGTGGCAACAAAAGGCAGCGACAACGACAACGACAACGACAGCGACAACGAGCGTTGTTCATATCAGTGTTATGGCCGGAGGTCTCGCTTTTGGGTCCCACTGTGTTAATGTGTTTTATACCTATCCAATCCGATCCAAATCTGAATCTGAATCCGAATTCGAAAGGGAACAAAATATAAATAGGCGTAAATTAAGCATTTTCGGCTGCCACTGGTTTTTCTTTATTTTTGCGGGGCATAAAACACATGTATATTATTCATAAGCGAACAAATTTATAATGACCGAAAATGGTTATGCGAAAATGCAAATGATTGGAGAGTCTCCTTGCCCGCCAGATATTTGGATTATAATTGATGGCACGGCGGACTGGAGAGGCAGCCCCACGAACAAAACACTTTAAGTGGGGTGAAGTTGTAATTGAACTACTGGAAACGGCTCCTAACTTTCCAAAGAAAACATCGTTAGAGAGATATGGCAGCTCAGAGGTTGACTTCGACTCCTAGCCAGTCACAACCCATCGAAATCTCGAAAGCAGCTCCAGCTCCAGCTCCAGTTCATCTGTTCGGATGAATGACAATGACTGAATGACTGAACTGGGGCGCTGAAAGTGACTTGCCATTAAACATGAAACTCTTGCAACGTCAGTTCTCATAATTGTGTTGAGAGTCAGACGCTGTTGTTGACTCTTAATGTTGTTTTCTTTGCATGCTGATTAGTTGGGCTCGGGGAATGCCCCCAACTCCATGCCGATCCAGAGCCCTCCTCCTCGTCACTCCTCCCTACACGGAACCAAAATGGTTAACTATGTATGGGATTATTATAGAATTTAATAAGGAAAGTCTATCTAACTTATCTTTTCACAAAAACTAAGGCAATCCTTTAAATATTCCCATCTTTTTAGATTCCTTATTTTATACATTCAAGTTCCCTGTTCACTTTAGTTTTCTTGTTGAGTTTCTTTAATAACTTTGTTTCTTCATGTGTAGCAGAATGAATATCGTTATGGCCGCAGATATGAATGTGTAAGGGAGACCCGTCGCACTCCCCCATTCCCAAACTCCTATCAGCTCACAAGGCAGCGAGTGTTTTGATTAATGATGATACATGAAATTAATTTCAATTCCTACTCAGCCCCGATTGTTTGCGTTTGAAATGAAAGCCTTTTCACACCGCCGCCGCGGCTGCCCCTTGCCCGCCTCGCTTCAGCTCAGGTTCGGTTACACGGATTCTTATTCAAAAATCTGTGCGCGAGTACTAGTCTTTTTGTTAATACCCAGATCGTAACTCTTTTCACTGCATCCGCTCAATCCGAATCCAAATCGAAGAAGAAATCGTGCCCGGTGTCATTAGCGCTGCATCATCCTCCTCCCGGCTGCCAAGCACTTAAAGCCGTTGAATAAATCTCGTCAGAATGGCTTTGTTGTGCTTACATTAGCCTCCGTAATGAGCTGATTTTGATTCGAGAATTCTACTTTGCACTCCCATATAGGCCTCGGCTGACGATCGATCGAAAAGTCGCAGTCATCAATATTGTTCTACAATGTACATGCGAGATGGCACTCGGCAGATGACTCTTTTATCCATTCATGTTCGAGTGAAACCAACGAGTCAGCGATCAAGGTTATTAAAGACATTCCATTCCGGGCCATCTTATGATCATTAGGATATGTACAAACAAGATATGGGCATTTGCATGTACTTGGTATTGGAATAATAAGAAAACAAACAAAAGAGGCAAGATGGATTCTCTAAAAATATTTCTGAAGGGCCAACCAAAAGGAAAGTTCTTTAGTAAAATATTTAATATTAACAGTTTAAGCTACTGGAAGAAATTAAATATATTTTTAAGCTTCTAAAAGTCTTTTTTATTCTTAATTTCCTCCCAATCCCTACACCTTATATGCAATTTAATTTTTATTAAACGAACAAAGGCCTCATGTGCCGACGACAGCCATTACCTAAACGGGAAGCACAAATAAATTATGCAAAATAATGTTTAAGGTTCTTTCGAATCCCCCCAATAAAAACTGCAGTCACCTAAAGTCATCTCCAGGTGCATTAAACTAAGGCCAGCTAAGCCGACTTCCCCCGAGGAAACTGAATCTCCCGTTTTTACCCATAAACAGGACCGTCGTCGTCGTCGTCGTCGTCGTGGATGCATTCCACTAATGAGAGAGACCCGGCCCAGGGACGGGACTTAACGACACACGCATGGGTGTACGAATGGGTAGATGTCGGGTATTAACATACGCATGTCCGTGAGTATATAACACAAATTTAAAATGTTAACGTTTCTACAAGCTAACATTGAAAATCGTTTAGCGGCAATTACCATCAAATGTCCGCGGCTCTTTGAAGTGCCCCGATGTTTGGACGCCAGTAATCCCAACTCGGCCTAAACATTTCAGGCATTCCTTTAGCCATTGCCGCGGATCAGCGCTTGTGGTCGCAACAGCAACAGCAACGGCAACAGCAACTGCGACAGCAACTGCAACTGCAACTGTGGCCCAGGCAGCAGCTCCGGCTTATGAGTGCATGCACAGGGAGAAAATAAAGGGGTTACGGAAGAAGAATTAAGCTTTTATATGACCTTAAAAATCTTAAAAAATTATGAATAAATTATAATTATTAATTTTTATAATTCATAATTGAAATATAATAGAAGCTATATAAGACAACTTGTATCTTTGTTCTTTAAAGGGGTTCTAAAAGTAGAAATGCTCTCAAAACATTGTCTTAAAATCCCTGTCTTTTATATTATATATTTTGTATTATAGTATTTTTTATACATATCTTATATATTATCTTCTTCTAACAATATTTTGGCCTGTGTGATCTCCTGAACTTGTGCCTGCGCCATGCACAACCACAGTGAGCCATGTACAGTGAACACGCGCACGCGCACTAAACAAACCGCCGGCGTCTGTTTCTCTTACTTACCCTCCCCCCGCACTCTCTCCCTATATACCTATATACACAACTATATGTATATATACCCAATCTGGCTAAATCCAAAGCATTAGCCGGGAAAACACGCCATGAGGCCATGCAAATCGCTGGGCAAGGCAAATACACTCGGCGAATGGGCAAACAGGCCGCTATGATGATCACAAATGCAGCCGAGAAAACACCGCTGACGGTTGTTGTTTGGACACTTGTCACTCAACGACTCGGAACCGATCCGTAGATCTAAGGATCTTCAGATCTCGAGGGTTGGAGTGCCGGGCAGCCATCGATTTCTATTTGCACCGTCGCCGCAGATGCGGATTCAGATGCAGATGCACATGCAGATGCCGCTGGCGATCCAAGAGATGCATTTGTTTGCCGAAACGCATCCGCAGAGCCAGCAATCCGTTAAATGTGCGCAAACAGCAGTGTCGGATGTCATAATGGAGCTGTGCGAGAGTGGAGAGTCAAGAGCCGAGCTATACCCTGACAGTGCCTATGCAAATATTTGGAGTTGTTTCTCACACGATTTCCCTAATCTGCCACGGTCCCGAGGCCCCAGTTGCCTACCTTCTTCGCTCTCCAAAATGCGCTTAGTCCGTTGTCACAACAATCACAAACGCCGTCGTCTCTGGCCAATCACACGACTTTTTACACCGCCGTCGACAGGGGCCAAAAGATGTAAGTAAGTAAGCCTTTCGCCATGGAGTTTGGCTTAAAACTCACTCCTTGGTGTCGCAGAAGGTGCTCCTAAGGAAGAACAAAGTCCGCCTGCAGTTTTGAGGTAATGGAGAGGCTTTTAAGATGGACTTTAATAGAGGATTTACAAAGACCTTCGAATTTCTTAATACATTATTTGTTTCAAATGATTTTAGATTTGAAATATATGTATTTCAGCTGCTAATTTCACTTTCTTTTGAATATAATGGAAGGTATTTTCCTGGGTAAATTATAGGTACAATATTTCACTGCTTAAAATTGGTAGTATTATTAAGTATTAGCCATTACTGCCTGCATTTCACAATTTAATTAAGTGACAACACTGCGTATGAGTGATATTTTTTCACAAAAATTTATATATTACACAGATCCAACCTTTCCAAGAACCTTTTTGCTATGTAGGTCTCCCCTATAAGGTCCACCTCATTTTGCATATTGCGGATTAAGGCACAGGCTGCTCTTTTTTTGCGTACACCAACAGTAGTGGATGCGGCGGACGGCGGTGTGCTGGGCCTCAGTGGTGGCGACAGCGTCATATAGCTATCGGGCGATCGGACAAATCGAACCATCGCACAGGTGACGACAAGGCCCATTGGCAGGCAGCGCATGTCGCCGCAATTAAAAAACGCCTTCTTCGGCATTGGCATATCGGCTGGATTTGGCACTGACTTTGGCATGTAGGCGCAGGTGCGGCATATGTATATGCAGGCAACATACTCGGCACTGCCACAGCCATCGGTGACGCACTCCGCTGTCCGGGGCTTTCATCAATACACCATACTATATATCCCCGGTGCCACATCCATCTGGGGGAGAGGACGGAAGGGCTGGGTAGGTAAGCGGTGAGTAAGCACGCACAATGGCCATGCAAATTCCGCGGCTTGCGAACAAGCAAATTAACGGCCAAACAAAGCCCCGGGGCAAAGATCAATCGGGGGAATATCGACAGAGAAATGAAAGCCAGGTAGTAGCACCCGCTGGCCTTATCTGAGCCAGAAATCGAATTGGAATCGGGATTAGCTGGCATGCCATTAAATGATAGATTGGAATGCAATATAGATGGAGCTGGGGTGCGGTTGACAAGTTACAAGTTTTGCTACTATTCCAGGTATTTCTTGTTAACAAGGATATATTGGGCTCGTAAAAGGTGGAATTTTGTTCTTCTAGTGACATTATTTTCGCCCTAGAAAACTGCATCATAAATGATCTTTTCTTTACATTTTAAACCCTAAAGAATGATCTCTAATATCTAGTTTAGTTGTAACTTAATTTTATTAATCCAATTCCTGTTTTTAGAATGAATACCAACACCATTAAATTAAAATATTCCATTCTGTTACCCCAAGTAGGAAAACTTGGCGCCTGGGACTATATAGAATGTACCCCCTTGTTTCTTAGCTCTTAAAAATAACGAGAAATATGAAACTCTTAATGTGGCCATTAGGAACGCATAAGTGCTGTCTTCCAGTAAAAAGGTGGAAGAAATTATGTACACACACCATTATCGCCCGATGGTTGCCATGCAGAGCTAAGCATTTCCTCTTTAAAAACCATCCGCAGCTTTGCTCCGTTTTGTATGACTTTGTTCCGAGAAAAGTCGTAAAATTACTGCGTAACAACTGCAACAAGGTGTTATGAAGAAGGTGCAACTTGGGGTTCGGTTCAGCTAGGCACAGCTACTGTGCCCGTGTCTAGGCCTGCCTTGGCTGCCACCGGCTGGCGGTAACATTGTTTGGGCTAATAGAAGTAAAATTGTTAATTGCCAAACGCTTGACTTGGGTTTGCCGCTTGATTTATACAGTCCAGTGGCCGTGCCATACGTGAATAATTGCCAGTCCGCTCCCCGGGCGAGAGTGGATGCTCCAAATGTCGTGGGAACGCTCTCAGAAATTTATGGAGGAAGAGCTCCAGGAATGCGGCACCTCGACACTTCGACACCTCGAGCGAAAACTACTTTAATGCCGCTGCAGTTATGCAGTTGCAGTTGGCTGTGGCAGTGGCAGTGGCAGTTACAGTCGGTTTGTGCCACATGTCACCGGCATTCAGCATTCATTGAGGGGCGAATTAGGAATTAATTTCTAATTCGCATGCAGCCCGGCGCTGGATTTGGCCCGCAGTGGCACTACAAGCGATTTGAGCAGTTACCTACACATGTTTCTCGTCCAAATCCGAGCTGTCGCCCTGTCGGCACGTATAACACCTCCGTCCGGGGCCGCTGCGCATGCGCAGGCGATCGGGCGCGGCATTAGTGCGGAAATATTCGTAAATTTCATGTATATGAGTAGAGTTACCTCCTCCGCATACGCCGATCTGCACTTAAACCTAATTGACAAGAGGGATGTTGGGAATTGATCCTCTTCGGGTTGTATCCGTTTAAGGGATTGGAAAATATATGTTTTCTCTGCTTCATAAAATTGTTAAAATAATTCGTATAATTTTCTCTCTATTTTGACATATACAAGAGTCCCTTACTTAAGTAATACCTCCTAAAAAATACGACTACTTCTTGCCTTTCTCAAGTTCTTTAGAATTTTCATATGTAGTTAAACGTTTTAAGCATAGCACCCAAGCTCCCTTTACTTTAGCATTATCTTTCCCACTCCTCGGCAGGCAGCTAATTAAGGGAGCTGGAGAACAAGTGTTTAGAGCATGTTTCTGTGCATCTGAAGCATAAAATATGCACTGCGAGAATGCCTAATGCATTTATTCAGACGTGTCTGGGAGGCACTGGCTCTTTGGACGCGGCTCGAATTGCTCACGCAAAACGCTGATAATGAGCTGGCAATTATCACTTTTAGCTGCGACTCGAACACGGCGAAAGCACAGTTATCAGTCCGGAGTCCCGGATTCACATGGTACCCAGTGATACATACATGAATATGGCGAGAATAGCGAGAAATGCATGGCGCACACTATGTGCTATAAGCACTATTAGTAACGGTAGACTTCCATGGTTTCGTGCCGCCAATCTGAAGACCAGCTTCGCCTCAACGCGACTCGACTCACGGATCACGGATCTCGGATAGTGGCGAGACCGAGTCCGGAGCAGAGCTCCAAGCTCCACTAGCGTGCACTGGCGCTAAATTGAGCCGAGATGGAATCAGTGACATCGCCTCCAACAGTGTCGTCTCCCAGCGGAACAGACCTAGTCAGGCCAACCGAAAATAGTGGAAATTACAGGTATGTGAAGAAGTTGGGATACTCTTTGCTGTGATTTTTAGATATTTTTATATTTATTTTAATATTTTTGAGATTTTAGGAATCTTTAAGTTTTTTGAAATTTAGTTTTGAGGTCAGTAATTGGGGGTTTCATGTTTCCTAGTTGAAGAACATGATGTCTATCATTTTTTGTGTCCTTAAATCAGCATTTTCAATGACTTTTTAGGGTGAAAAGCTACTGCTCACATTTATGAGTACAGTTTAATTATTTTTAAATAATTTGTAAGCATTTGTAATAAAATGTAAAGAACTTTCTACAGATTCTGGAGGAAAAGGGAGTACTCAGGTTGCATTCCTACCAATAAAATTATATAGTTTAATCCAAAATCCCCCTAAAACCAATATACCCCTCAAAAGAGACTTCATATCGGTCGCCGTTTAATAACATGCTTCCATAAACAAACTTGTTTATTGCCGGCCCCAAAGATGCGAAGGGCTGTGCTGGCATCTCCCACTGTGACTCTGACTCTGACTCCGGCTCTGACTCTGTGGCTACGATTGCGAGTTGCTTGGCTCTGCATTCATTTCTGCAGCATTTGCAAAAGTCAATAACACTGCCGCCCACAAAAAAAAACCAAAAAAGAAGCAAAATAAGAAGAGAAGCAAAAGCGTAGCGTATACGCCGCGGGGGCCGCCGAAGGGCGAAAGGGCGGACGGAAATGGTGCGGGTGTGGGGGGAGCGGAGCTAGTGGCGAGTGCCAGTGAAATTAATAATAATAAGTGCTGAAACAAAACAAAATGTAAACAATTAAAATGGGCTCTCGGCCTGGGCTCGATGCGGCGCGCCGTTGCCAATTTGCAATTCCAAGCACCATCGGCTGGGAGGTGGAGCAGCAGAAGCCAAAGCAGCAGCTGCAGCTGGTGGGGATCACCGTCTCCACCTTTACCTCCCTCCCCCACACCCAGCAAAGTGTGACATTGAGGCGCGAATTGGGTGAAGTGAGTCGAGCGACAAGCGACGAGCGACGGGCGACGGGCGAAGCCAACTGTTTGGAGCTTGTTTGTAAAACAAGCGAAAGGTCACAAACTATTCGTGTAGAGCGGCGACCTCTGCCGCTCAGTGTGTGCCACGCAGTTCCGTTTCCTCGGCACCAACACACACGCACATGCACGGGCAGAAAGAGTGAGTAATTAAATCAAGGTATTTCGTATAAATGATTAGTATTCTAATTAAATTAAATACCTGGGTTTGCTGTATTTTGATGTGCTTTCGGAATATGCATATTCCTGCTCTTTATTCTTAAATTTTTGGTGTTTATTAACGTTTAAACTTAAATAAAATTAAATGTATGTCATTCAATTAATATAAATAAATTCTAAAAACACTAAAAGTCATTTACGTTCTTAAGGAACATATTTTAATATTGGAAATATGTTTAGCACCACAATACGTTAATATTAAATGAATGCTATTATATGAAAAGCTTTGTTTTAGATTTTTTTGGGGCTATAAATTCGATTCTAGACCATTTTTAAAATGTTATTAAAGTATATTGGCTTCCTTAAGTATATTTATAGCATGCTTAATATTTAAGCATTCATTTAAAAATATATACCACGTGCATTTAAAATATTATAGATATTTTAATGTTTCACATTTTAGCAGGAAGTAAATATCGCCTAAAACATGCTATTATATGATCCTGCCTTCAACCGAGTATTATAACATATATTTAAAATTATACAATCATATAGATCTTGTTACATTCTAGAAACTTTAGACTTTCAAGATTTCCACTGTGTAGATATACACACGTAATTATGGCGATAAAGATACAGATACTGAGCGTATTTTCGAGCAAAGTGTTTTAATTGCAGTTGCGCAAATAGCACAAAGGCAATTAATTAATTGCGCCCACCCACCCATTGGCCCCGCCCACTTTGCACACACTGTGGGCTGTGTGTGGGTGTGTGGGTGTGTGTCTATGTGTGGGCTAGTTGCATGGCTGAGTGTTGGTGCTGGAATGCGTACATATAGAGTACATGTGTTCCTGGAATGTTGACATGTGTTCCCATAGATGTATGTACAAGCCCGCCCGCACACACACTACACACACCGAACAGCGAACACTGAACAGCGAACACTGAATGGCGAACACTGAACACCGAATACTACGACATCTACATCTCGCTGCCATGGACAGTTGCAGTTGTCATGTTCATGAATTGCCAATGGGGAGCACAAAACTATGCGAAATACACACAGCAACTTACACACTCGCACACACCACACCCACCCCACACACCCCACCCACTCCCCCCACTCGTGCGGCGCTCATTTAAATGCCCGAGCAAGAATATTAATGGCAAGGCTCCGGGCCGCGTTACTTAATCAAATCAAATCCATATTTGCATGCGGGCACCGAGTACATAGGCATTCGCCGACCGGCATGTGTGTTGTTGTTGTGCAACAACGTCCGTTTATATTTCTGCTTTCTGTTTTCTATTTCCTTTTCAATTTCCCATTTTCAATTCCAATTTGTTTGCCATTTGAATTTACATAGCCATTGGCACATCTGCATATAATGCACGAGGAAACTGTTTGGGAAATATAATTATTTGTGAATAAGTAAATATGCGCAGCCCTTGATCAGCTGGATGTGAAATAGTCATTGATAAATTCTTGAAGTTTAATATTTTATTTGTTATTTAAATGAATTTTACATATAGGTGAAAAAATTATGCCTCTGAAAGATTTGTTGTCCATCAAAATCAATCTTCTTAGCGAATGCAACCACAGTTTATAAACCAAACTCATGCCTGAGATACATTTCATTTTACAGTATTTCAATTTATTTCCAACTTAAATAAGTACATAAAAATAAAAGAGACTCCATTAGAACTATATATTCACAGACCTTGACTCATGGCAGATATTATTTCCCCATAATTCTAAAAGGGATCAAAACTGGGACCACCTGCGTAAAGTCAACTTTGTGTTGGCACCCTTTTTATTTTTTTGGTTCCCAGTTCCTTGAGCACTCCTTCTAGGTATGCAGATACACACATTGTTCATTAGTGCTAAGCCATCATGTTGGCGGAAAGAAAAACAAGTCCGGACAACCTTTGCCTCGATCTGAATGCGTAACTCTTGCCAGGCGATATCAATCTCTCATCAAACAAATTCCTGAGCTGCCTGAACAGCATTTAACAATCTTTTGATCATTTATCTATAATTCTCCCCCAGGTCGAGGAGCAGCCGCAGCCATCTCGTCAGACATTGTGTCGTCGCTTTGGATCGGCTGGGATCTGTTCGGATCGGGATAATGGGCGGAGGGATTCTCAACATAGATGGGCATCCGATAAGTGCGTTTGGGGGCTACCGACGCTGCCTAATTTGTTTTCAAAGAAACGCCGCGACAAGCCCTATTTTGGAAATGCCATCCGATGGTCGTCATGGGCAGTGGTTTGATTAATACGATATATTGCAGGTCTACGACCTCTTCAAGCCGTGGATTTGATAGAATAAAAATCAATGGTCACCGCCAAGTTCATGTGGGCAGAAATGGAAAGTAAGAAGTTAAAGGGAGATGATCTGGGGGCAAAGTGAAGAGTGCATTTGATATGGGATTAGGATTTATTAAATATGCTTATAGGTTCGGTTTTAAAATAAGAATTTATAGAACTTCATTTATTTTATTTCTAGGAATAGCTAGTTATAGTTAAATAGCTCAGATTTTTGATAAAAAGAAACTCCCATAGGCTTCCAAAGAATATAATTTATTCTATCCAAAAGTTTTCACTGATCTCTCCAAAATATAAAATATTCAGTATATTAATTCCTCATTCCGATTAGATCCCCCACGACTTCCGTTCAACTTTCACTCAACAAAATTTCTAGATGAAGATACGCACTTTCGGAAGTGTTTAGTGCTGATGTCAGCGTTGATATGCCCTGTCATCTGCTCCTCATTATGCGTATCTCCCAGATCCCTCCTGTTTATTAATATTTAGCATATTGCCCTTGGAGGTCTGGACTCTCTCCTACGCCGACTATCAAGGACGCCCATCTGAAGTGAAAAGCAAAATTGAAAAAATTACTCATTTCCACTTCCAAGGAAACGATCGACAAGCCGCTGGACATCGCGAACGCCTATCAGCGGCGTATCTCAGGCACATTAATAAATTTTACTTTGCTCACCTCTGAGTCCCTGAGCCCGGACCTCGGACCTCGGAGTGTGTGTGTTCGTTAGCTAAGCTACCGGGCATTTGTTCCTTACTTGTGTATATTTTCCATGCATTTCTTTAACCAGCCCTCTTGGCTGACTCTTTCAATTTGTGGACGCGACCACCGGAGTTCGCGCGCTCATTTGACTGCCATTCGTGGCTGAAATTCTTCAAAAACAATAAAATAAAATTAAGCAAAACGGCATTTTAATAATGCTGCTGCCACAGCCCCAGCCACTGCTGCTGCCTTTCTTCCCTCGGCCAACTCAGGTGCTGCTGGCTGGTGTCCGTAATGGGCCATAATGGATCTTCATCCTAACAATTCGATGATTTATGTTGTGCACATAGCGGTTGCTGTTTTCGTTTAGCTTCTTTATAGTAGTTTTATGATGTTAATAGCGTTTTTGTCTGCGTCTTTATCGCCGAGGCCCACACTCCGTTTCCCCAAAAAAGGCTAGTTAGTGGATGACGTGCCGGCCCTCGTCTGGGATCCGTACTCCGAGCGCTGCGCATGAGCTGTGCCGTTCCCTTAACCTTTGTGCGCGGATATTTGGGTTAGCGTTTGTTTTGTTTTGTCATAATAAACCACTAAAACGAGCATATAAAAAGTAATTTTCCGCACCTGTCCGCCAAGGTGGGCAAATGCCACTCAGCAGCAGCAGCGGTACTTCAAGGGCTCTTCCCGCCGCATGATTTACGATCCTCTCTTCCGCGGCGATCTAATCGGCCGACAACGTGGCCGTTCAATGGCAATTGGCTTAATTGAATGTGAACTTTGTTTCTTAAATTATTAGATGTCGCGGAAATAAATAAGCTGAATATGTGATTGTGCGAAATAAAGCAATAAAGCTGCCAGGCCATCATAATGGATTATCTTAAACGGCTATTAATTTCACACCGTATCTTGTTTGTTGCAGATGTTATAAAGTAAGTTAATGAGGTACCAATAACAGGTATTATTTCACGCATAAAAACTTGGAGTTTGAATCCTTGACTTTTAATTAAATTAAGCAAATCTAAGACGGTTTAATAGTCACAAATTTGACTTTAGTAATTTTGTAATTTATTGTTTTAGGAAATCGAAACCCAAATATGAAAATATGTTTTCCCCCGCCAGGTGTGACTGCTTTTATCACAGCGACATTGTCCATTAAAGACCACTTTGATTCGGCAGAAGGTCTTGTTTGGTAACCAAAACTGTTTGCCCGGCTTCTTCCTTCGATGGGAATGGGAACTCGTAATGGAAATTGGAAATGGAAATGGGTGGTTTCTTTGATTTTTGGTAGGGGAATTTGTTTTTGGTGGCACAGAGAAACCGACTACGCGCTGCGCATATGAAGAGGTTAGCATTCAAATATGATATTCCAATACTATATACGCGTAGATCGAACCGAACGATCCGCATCGCGTCTGATTTTGGTTGTCGTCGCACGCAGTTAACAATCGCATTACAAACAGCAAATGTGTCAGAAATATTGTCGTGAGTCTTTCTTATTTGTTTCTGGTACAATGCTCGTAATTTGGGACTTAAAGAGCTTTCAATGTGTCGTTTCGGCGTGCGCTGCTGGAATTTTAAATTAATTATTTCTTTGACCCCACACAGCAGTTCGTGCCGAGTGCGAGTCGAGTGCGGCGGAGTATCTGGGTGTCCGAGTATCTGAAAGGCCGACCGAATCGATAGTTGCGGATGGGAAAGCTTGGGGCAAGCAGGCACTTGGAGAAGAAGATATCGGAATGATAAAAACATTCAATTAAAAAGCTGAAAGCTAAATATTAGGACAAATTCAAATTTCATAAAATATTGATAGAAATATACTTGTAATGCCTTAATAAACTCATTTCTATTTTAATCATTTATCATAATACAGAGAATTGTATTCCTCATTTACAAATACTTTCCTTTAATATTCAAATACATTTCTCCTAGTGTATCATAGGCATATCGGCTACCGCTCCCCTTGCCACTTACTGACATAATATTATTGTAATGTTCGGAATGGCTCGTTGTTCGACTTGGCTCCGCTTCGATTCGATTCGATTCGATTCGATTCGAATAGTTCGATGTGTGCCACTTTCTGTCGACTCACGAAGACATGAGCATATTTTGTTTGTAATTTATTAGACAAAGCCGTAGCTTTGCCTACCAAATTAATATCGAACTACTGCCTGGGTCCCGTCCCGCGTGTATTTACCTGGCCTCCATATGAGACCATACACCACACACACACACAGCAGTTGGTATCCGCACCGTGGGCAAGCTTAATTCGTAAGAAACAATTTGCATATATATGTCTTGTCGTCCAACAATGGATTGGCAAGGTGTGAATTAATTTGCTCTGCACGCCAGAAGTCAGCCGCTGAGCAGGAGAGCCACACACAATCACAATCAGGATTCCATCCTTCCGTCCGGTTTGGGTCTTGCCCTGCCCTGCTCTGGGACTGGTATTGGGACTGGGACTGGGACTGGGACCTCGTTTCTGCGAAAAGCCCGCATTTGGCAGCCCTTTTACCACTCTGGCCGACTTATCAATGACAAATCTCCAAAATCGTTTACTCTGCCTTTGCCTGTCAATTTGGCTCGCTGACACTTCCCCTGGCTTTAACACTAGAGCGTTGTCCTCGGCATCCAGTTCCAGAGCTCCCAGTTGCCAGTTGCCGAGTTCCCGAGTTCCTCAGTTCCTGGGTTCCCAGCTCCACAGCTCCCAGTTGGCAGTGTTAACAACCAGACAGGTTTTGTGTACCGCCGCCACACATACCGCACTTTTTTGTGTGATTTCGTGTCTCGACTCCTTATTTTCCCGGTGGGATTTTGGGGCTTCATGAATGAAAGGCAAAGCCAGGACGGGCACTGGGACGGAGATCCCTGAGCCCCGAAATCAGCGGACAAGCGGAAGTTGCCGTAGCATCTTGGCCTCGATTGAGACAATAATCAAACACTCTCGCCGGTTCAGTTCCCCTGGCGGTGAAAGTGGTTGGCGATGATGATGAGTCGGACTTAAGGAGAGTGTCTCAGTCCGTTCTGGACCTCACACAGTCATTAGGTCCCAAATCGCCTTCATTTATCGAGCGGACTTTGGGTGATTGAAGGGGCTTGCCAGCTGCCTTCGAATTCTATTCCAATGGGAAATGACTGTGCTCAGGGTTAATGCACTGCTAAAAAATAAAAGGGAGAGCTCTTTAAGTGTTGTAGTTTGACTTTAGTAAAGTTAAGCTTACATTTTGTAAAGATTTTAAAGCAAGAACATAAATGGTTAGAGCTTTCCTCTTTGATAACCTTTATGTTCTAGCAAAAGTGTGAAGGATATTTGTCTACAATTAATTTCCTAAGCTGCAAACTTGCTTTTCCCTATTCATATTTAATTTCTAATATATTTAATATTTCATTTATTTATTTCTCTCTCTGTTTGACCGCAGAGTTGAGCCATGAATTTGTCGCCTGCACGCCGCATTTATTGCGGCCCTCGGTGCCAGCGGTGTGATTAGATCTACGAGCTTCATTGAGCAAACCCAGAGTGCCGAGAGTGAGGATTGTGGAGATCCAGAAAAAGCTAAAGCCGCTGGCAGGCAGCAGGGCAGGATAAATATCGGCGGGCGCGTTGTCAGCTCGGCCTGTCGTCCCAATCGAGACACATTTATTTAAGCCTCACGTTGCTCGCATTGCAAACGGTGATTGCCGTTGCCACCGTCGCCGCTTAAATATTTCGCGTTTCGCCAGAGAACACAGAGCAGCAGACAAAAGCCAGAGTTAAAGGAGCAAAGGCAAAAAATAAACAGCGACACAGACACGCTGACAATCGAAATTCGAAATTCTGAATGAAGGCGCAAAGTAAAACAATATCTGATTTGAAGCATCCGGTCGCGATTGTCATTGCCACCTATGCCATGCCACCGACTTGGCGACACGCGCGGTTGGAGGCACTGTGGGTATTATGTATAAGGATTGGAGGAGGTGGCTCAGACAGGGTCCGGGACTCTGGACCGAAAATGAGGGCCCCGAACTCACTTCCTGCGACTGTCCGTCCTTCTGTCCGTCCGTCTGTCCGTTCATTCTGGCCATTCAGTTGCCATCCTCTTGGCTCTTAGCTGTTTGCTGTTGCTGTTGTTTTGCTGTCGCCATTGTCACTGCTGTTGTTGATGGTGATGCTCCCGCTCCAGCTCCAGCTCCAGCACTGGCCCAGCTGCAGATACAGATACACATGCAGGCAGGCCCAGAGATACAGATACAGGGCGATGGCGAGGGCGGGGGGTGGCGAGTGTGAGATCAATCGTATTTGATTGCAGAATGCGCGGTAGGTAAGCGTTAACGACGTTTTTGAAGTCTCGCTGCTCTGCCTGCTCGCTGCTCTTTGCCTGTTATTTTTCTCTGTGTTTTTGCGATTTTTGTTTCGATTTTGGTTTTGTTTTGTTTTTGTGTTGTTTTGTTTCTGTGGCAGCAGCAGCAGCAGCAGCAGCAAGGAGCAGAGCACACACACAGGCGGCAAGAGCGACAAAAAATTGCGACACGTTATTTCAATTTAAAATGTTTATAATTCAGTGTGTTCTGTGTTTTTTGCAGCTACCTCCTCGGATCCACATTCGCATTCGCATTCACGAGTGCTGGCTGGCTGTCGCCACTTTTGTCATGCTCGGCGAGTGAAACAAAAGCGCTGGGAAACCGAACGAACGAACCCAAGGCGAACGGATTCAATCCCAATACCAATCCAATCCAGTCTACGGGCCCGAATCCCATCCAGATTCGGATTCAGGCCCGGGCGGGCACAATGCCATGCCATTAGCGTATTGTATTTAAAGTTTCATCGTCAACCTCGGAGCTCCGCTAACCCCAAGACTCGACTCAGCCCATCGCCATCCCTCGGATACATTGTTAGCGTTTGCTTATTAAGCGAACGGATGCAGGCCTTTATATAGATTACCACATCATTTTGTTCCTGCGGCGTCTTGCACTCGCGCTGCAGAGAGAGATCGGGAGGCAGACGTGCTAATATCCAATAAATGCAAATTAAATGCACTCACGGCGCCTCCGCCTGCGGCAGGCAGGCACTCCACATACATCAGGATGTCTTCACGGGTTTATCACTTTATAGTTGGCAGTCAACAAAAGGTTCTCGGCTACCCGGCAACATTGTTTTTCCTGGGTGGCCATCATCACACGCAGTGAAATAAAATGAGAGTCTTAAGGTTGAGTGCACAGGGAGAAAAAGCTGAGCTTAAGTATTGAGGGAGAAAAATAGGTGCCTCAGAGGTCAAGTAAATATATTTAAAGGAGGTAAACGGGTTATTTAAAAGGTAGTTATTTAGAGAAACATTGTCACTTAAATAAACTATCTTTAAATAACTATTAATAACTATTTAAAGATATTTCTGTAAAGTTCTACATTTATTCTACATGTTTTAGTAGATTTTTGTATTTAAAAACATTACTTATGCAATTTAAAATTCTTAGTACTCTTACAGAAAATATTTTCTATAGAGTTCTACATTCATTATTTATCATGAAATATTTATACCCATGAAACCGGAAATATTTATGTTAGATATTTGAAATATAATTTCAATGGGTCGGATATTTAATTTGTTTATATATATATATTTCTCCGACTTATTCAAATTAAAAAGAGATTATAAATGTATCTGTAAGGTAACATTTAAATGTAGATATGTTTATAAATATTTTGAAAATGGAAATCGAGTGATTTTATGCTTCTGATTTCTTTCACTGTTTGTGGACCCACACAACCACACACACATCGGACGATGCTGGGGTCCATTAAACGGCAAATACATTTATGACCGTAATTACACCATAAAATTCAAATTATATCAACAGACCAAAAACCGCACATTGTGTCCAGGCCGTGACTCAATCCTTGGGCCTCGGCCTTCGGGCTTTCTGGTAACTGGGGCTCTCTTGGCCTTGCGGTTCGCCGGGGACATGGACATGGACATGACACTGGCCATAAACAGCCAGCTGTGAGCTCTGGCGACGGCCTGGAGTCGGGCCTATTTAGCATAGTCGACGGCGGCAGCATCTATTCTCTTAGCACTCTCCATGCTACACACTCCTGGTGGCAAGCTCCATGCTCCATACTCCACTTATTTTTACTACGAGTAACTTGTAGCACAATAGTCCGGCGGAGGCTTTGTCGGCACGCCCACGGCTCCTGCCCCATCGCCATTACGGTCCCGTTCCCTTAGAGAAAGTCGTGGCTGACTTGGGCTGACTTGACTTGGCCCCGGCCGGATTATCCAGCAATGCTAAAAACTTTTTAGAAGTCATTAAAACCTTGTAGTGGTAAAATTAATTACTTGTAGTTGCAAACAATGTAGCCACGCCGCAAGCAACATTTCCATTCCGTCTTCTCCTTTTTGGGGCCCCGCTCCTACCCGGGGAGTCCCCCGTAGTCCCCTGTAGCTGGAGAGTCGCTGAAAAAGCGGGGTCCGAAGTCGCCAGACGCCGCCCAACATTCTCGGGCAGACTAAATGCATGATGGTGAAAACATATTCACTTTGAAATTTATTAACTTTGCGTGTTTTGTTGAATTAAGAATCCAAACGTAAAAGTTTCGAAAATGTTAGCTAAAAGCCGTCCGTAGACCCATTCGAGAGTCTCATGCATATTTATATATCATTTCCTCCACGCGGCCACCGCGGCAAGCAATTCGTTTTTCTACTTTTTATATATTGTTTGCTTTTTTGGTTTTTGTAGTGCTAAGCGACTTAAAGCGCTTCCATTAAAGAGTACACATTGTTTCATTGAGTGATGATCGCCCAAACAAGGAAGCAATATGGAATTCCAATTTGGCGGTTATATTTAATTATTTGTTTGGCACTGCTCTTTAATTACTTGTTTTTCGGTTGTTTTATATCATTCGTAGCAAAGGAGAAATGATTTGAAATTCCAATTAGATATTAGTATGTGCTTCTTTAATCGTGTTACTCCTTTAATCGCTTGTTTTTGGCTTGTATTTTATATTATTTATAAGGAAACTAAAGTGGAATAATATTAGGCAGGTTTTTTGCTTTAGTTTCCTGGAGGTGCTTTAGAGGGAATTTAAAGTAAAAGCTTTTCAATTGTTTTTGTAATACTATAAGAGTTAAAATTCTCTTGAAATAGAAACCAAAATCCCTTAACATTTTACTAGTTGTGTATGACCTTTGCAACTTATTCCGCTGACGTGTTACATGTGCCCAACTACTTACTTTTAAATGAATTGTTATAGGTGGGCTCCTCGTCGCGAAGTGCCACTTCCGCGTTCGCATCGGCTCCATTATCGATAAATGTTCATTACTTTCAATTATCGCTCCTTAATTGAACATGACGTATTTATGAGTTGGACACCGGACACCGAACCCCGAACCAATCGCAGCCACGCAGGACGATTGGTCTCGGCGACAATTGCATTGCTCTTAATTGGCGGTCGTCGGAGCTATATATGTTCCTCCATACATACGCAGTAGTGTGCTCTAGGGGGGCGATATCGGGGCAGAGATACAGACACATATAGCTCACTGGGCGCAGCGTTAATTGTTTATAGGCGACAAACCGAAAACTGCAGTGGCGGCAAACCAAGCGAAACGAAAGTGCAAAACGCCATGAATCATATTTTGCCAATTAAGCATGATCCGATGTAACCCCAGTGCCATATAGCCGTATAGTTGCCATAAGCGAAATCCAAATCAGAATCTGAATTAAAATCAAAACCAAAATCGGAGGCGCAGCAAAAGCTAGAGGGGGAGAGAGAGAGACCGAGGGGCATTCTTACACCACGCCGGAAATCCAATGTAGACAGCATTGGCGACTGGGGCGTCGACAGCGGTTTGTCCGTCTGTCCGTCCATCCATCCATCCGTCCGACCGGATGGGCTATTGGGACCACCAAAGAACAACAAAAATGTGCACACTTTCGACTGCAGAATGCGAAAATGCGAACGCTGCACTTACATTCCCGTTTGTAAAATGCGATCGCCGATCATATTTCACTCCAATCTCCCGCGATTTCTGGCCCCTCCGTTGCTATAGTTTCTCGTGTGGGGTCCCGGGACCCCCCAGTGTGTGTGTTTGTGTGTGTGGTGTTTGGCATTGTGGCACTAAGTGTGCGAATTACAAAACTCTTGTATAATTACAAATTGTACTCGACTTGGATACAAAAAGCAGCGCTAATAAAATCAAGAAAATTTGCACATTTTATCGAAGGTCGTGATCGCAGAACTATGGAGTAGAGTACCAATTGCGTCAAGTGCTATTCACAAAAAAAAAGTTTTTTAAACAACTGCTTGAATTTGAATACAATATTCTCTACTTTGAGCAAAGGTACTTAAGTGACAAGCAAAAAAGCAGTGCTAATTTAAGAGTAATTAATGTCTAAGTATTTGAAAACCTTATAGACATTGTGTGATTTAGATTCTAACATAAGTTTTAGGAAGCTTATTAATAAGAATACTAATACTTGATATAAGGATATAATGTCTATAAGGTTTTCAAATACTAATATTTAAAATATATCAAATTTAATGGAATTGTTTTTCTAAAGATACCTAAAAAGATAATAAGATAGTTTGAGTAATAAAACATGAGATATATTATTCCAGCTTAGGTTGAAACACGTATTTTGGGTGTTTTATTAAAAGCAAACTAGCCAAACAATACATTTTTAATTTGATATGATAAATTGGCATTTTAAAGGTTATTTCTTTAAAAAATAAATAAGAACAGACATTACAACAGTACTTATAGCATTTAAATATAGATTTATACTTTGACATAATTCTGATTAATAATCCTTAGCTTGAATAAATATTGATACAAAAATATAGAATTTCATGAAATATATAATGACAATTTTAGGAACATTGTGTTTAAAAACAATCCTTACTTGGCTTACACATTAATTATATATTATTATAGTTCTACAAATATATTACAGTTTTTACGAAATTAAATAATGCCGTGCATAACCGCTTCTTCAACCCATCTACCCCTTCAATGGAATTACAAGTTCTATAATTTAAAAGTTCAGTTTCAAGTTTTCACTTTTGTTCCGCTTGAAACCGTATGTATAATCCAAGGAAATCGATTTCTTAAGTGACATTAATGCGCTTTTATTCCGTTTCCCCGTCACACAATTTGTTTAGACAGGTTGTTGCATTTACATGCTGGCAATTGATATACAACTTCCGCCAATAGAGGAAATTTCCACTGGGGAAACCTTCTAGCCCCTGCAGGGAAATTCTTCGGCTGAGCAGCTGAACTGTTTCCATTACTTTTTGGCATATATCCACGAGCCAACCCCGATTTCATCTGCGTCATCGGAATTAATTCACAGCGGCGAACACACTCATTTAATGAACGAGAACTGCACTTCTTTCGCGTTTCTGAATGAAACCTCAGCGCTCCGCTCCGCTCACCGCTGGCTGGTGGTGTCGATGTCAGCAAAGTTAATTGATCGAGCCCCGGAAAGTACACACATGCAAATAATGTGTACATAAACACCATTAACCCGCAAAACGCTGAAATCGGGCTTTAACTTTGGGGCGATGACAAAAAATCCAAAAAATTCATATAGGCAATCTCTGGGCGAGAAACGGAAATGGACTATGAGTCGGACACAAAAAAATGTATATAGTTGGTAACAAAATTAATTCGTTGACAGTATGCGAATGTTATAAAACCGATTTTTATCGAGTTTTGCCTTTGAGGCTTCCGGAGCTGATATATCGGCGACATACTTTCTGTGAGAATATATATTTCGTAGATAATTACCGGGGACGGTTTTCTGCACTTTTCAATTAATTAAGCTCGATAGAATCGGCCTGGTTAAGGAAATTAAATTTATCATATTTCCCTCCCGATATTATTATATTCAATTTGGGTAACAAGGGCCCCGTGTAGGCGCCGTCTTATCGCCGTCAAAGAAAGCCGCTGCTCTTTACGGCGGCGTTCAAAGTGCAGAAAGTTTCATTACGAATATACTGGGAAGTCTGCTACGGATTTGTGGTTCTGGCCTGACAGAAAGTCTCGCCAGTTAGCCAGAAATTAATTGCCGAGCGTATGGACATGACACGGGAGATCACGAGACCGAGTGGAATCGAGAGCTATTAATCGGCGCTCGGGAGTGACAAACATCTATTAGCCGTTTAATTAAAAGTTTCGCATGAACGGGGCATTGATAGCGATAGGCCAGCGGTGGCTCCACTCCACTCCACTCCACTCCAGATGTCCGATGTCCCGTGTCCGATACTCGGACAGAGTGTCAAATTCGGCATTTCAAGTTGCCGCTCTTAGATAGCGGCAAAGAGCAAACACAAATATTTGCCTACAATTACTTACCGCCGGATAGACAGATAGCCGCATAGCCACATAGCCGTAGCCGTACAGCTATGGCCGGATGAGACAATGGTCTCGGCCCTGTCCATGTCTGTGTACATAATTGGGCTATCTGCCAAGTGCCAGTGCTGGATGGCCAGTGGCCGGTCAGCGGAGGCGCTCTGCCTGGACAGAATACGGCAATTAAAACGCGATGGTCAGATATGTCGCCCGATCGGGCATGAAGTGGCTATGGCGACAGGCTGACGATCAGAACGGCCATCCAAAAAAAAATACCCACCCACAAGCCCAGGGGCATGTCCCCAACCTGTCATCACGTTCTTGGGTCTGTGCACATCAAGCACTGTTTGTCATTAAGTAAGGTTCTTATGGGAAGTTAATCACTTTATTTTAAATTTATCAGCCTCTATTTTACATTATTTTTGTATGGTTTTTAATCTCCTTTGACTAAATAGAAAGAAATGCTTTGAGATACAGATATAAACAATAAGGTTACACATATCAATATGTTTTCACGATTTTCATGATTTTAAATACCATTTATTTATAATTTATTGGGTATTGTAAGCAATTTTAGTATGGTAAAACTTTATAATACATTTTTAAACTTTCTTATTCCCTTAGATCTTAAAGGTTTACAAGTTTGTCTTATAAATAAAGATACATTTCTTCAAAGTTAAATAATTTATTAAATAATACCAAGATATTTGTTAGAGCCATTTAGCGGTAACATGTTTTTTTTTAACTCGTTTGGAAGAGTTCTAAACTTATATTTTAAACAGGCACCTCGGTTTCATCAAGCCTACTATAAAAGCAACAAAAAGTAAACCTTTTTTTATAATATTTCACATTTTTGTAAGAATTAAATATGACTTAAATTTATGCAACTCTAAGTTGTAACAATGTATTCCCGCTTCTCACAGACAGTTCCATTAGCCAGGGAAAATTAAGAACGATTTAGATTCAGCACAGAATTAAAAATGTAACCTGCAAGCATGCTTTCTTTTTTTTGAAAGGAACGGGCTCTGAGTTCACTCAATGAATCAACGCTAATTAATGTCGAAGGATAGACAATGTTGCAGGCGAGCGTCGGCAAAGGAGCCGAAAGCCTATCCCCGAAATTGCAACACCTGTCTCTTGGTCTCTTGGTCTCCTGGTCTGCTGGTCGAGCGGTCGGTCACCTGACGGCGATGCGGAAAGTCAGTGACTATGTAATACACTGTGTTTTGGTCAGCCTAACCGCACGGACTACACTCATCCGATTAAACTTTTAAATAGATGTCAAACAAACTACATTCTGCTGGCTACAAGGACTTTCGTTGTCATCGTCCTGTCCAGACCGCTCCACGTCGATGTCTTAGGCCTGCCTGTGTGTGGATATACCTTTATCCCTCGGGTGTGTCCATGTCCTTGTGTGTTATCCTGTGAGCGTCCTGTGGCGATTCAACCACCGACGCTTGCTGGTCAGGGTCGTGACGGACAAATGTCCGAAATTTGAAACTTTAAATAGCTGTCTTTGGATCATGACCGGGGGGGTTAGCAGACACCTCTACACCTCTGATCCGAAGAGGCCATCTCCCGGTGAAGTGGAGCTACTCCAGCGGCGGGGCGGGGCGGGGCTTCGATGAGCCGGGCTCCGAAATTAGTTCTGATTTACCACTGTTCCACCAGACTGTCACAGCGGCGTGACAAGGATTGGCTTTTCGGTCGGTCACATGTCGCCAGACTGTGTTTCTGTGTGTGTCTCTGCGTATCGTGTAAACATTGCGAAGGACCACACCTGCCGGAACACGTGTACATAATTATACGTGCTGGAGAGTCCACAAAGTCTATTAACTAAACTCCAACGGTGGGGCTTATAATTTTTTAATGAGCGACTATTCAAGCGTTTATTTACTTAGTTACATGTCTGGCGCCACATGCACAGGCTTTTATATATCGCTCTATTAGATTTCATTTAAAAAGTGTTATCAGATTAAAAAACTAATTTAAATTTAACCGAGAATTGTAAATTTTATAAGCAATATTTAATATAAATAACCTCCTGCAATTAGTTCATATAACCAGAAGATAAAGAAGCCCAGAGGCATTCCCACTTCCATTCCACATTGTTTAATATATTTTAATTTTTCTTTGAACTCAAAACGTCAACGCACATCCCTCAGAAAGTCAAAGACTCTTCCCGGGCAAGCTGTCGTTGACAATATTCACAACAAATTTATCTTCCCCCGCTGGAATATAAATACGTATATCAGTGCGTTTGGATAAGACTCTTGTCCTCTTTAAGTGACAGCTCTTCTTAATAAAAATGAATTATCCAACATCCGATGGCGCGACACAAACAATTTGTTTCGCTTCGAAATGAAACAATTAGATTCTAATTTTAGGATGTGCCTCGAACAAGTCAATTTTCATTCCCAAATAATTTGGGTCGAAAGAAGAAGTAAGATGTGTTGTGGCGTTGGTAAAATAAGGTGGGAGGGGATCATCCCTTATCAAAGTAAAACATTGAGAAGTCTTTTCCTTATATGATTTTTGGGGACTTGAAAAAATTGTCCTTTACGTATTAAAGTCAATACTTTATGCAGATACATTTTATAAATTTAATAAATAAGACTGAGTTACCCTCTTAAGGAATGGATACAATAGCATTTAGCATACTTAAATAAAATTTTACATCACAAAAGCAACGTAAGGTTATTAAGTTCAGTATTTGCTTTAATAAACTTAATAAATATTGGAAGTTAATATTTTAGTTGGGACAAGTAAAGCAATTTAAGTAATTATCTTTCCTTTTACTTACTTAAATGGTAATGGTTTCAAGTTTTCAAATAACAAATAAGCTATTTCATTTAATATTAAAATTAGATAAAATTTAATGGTTTGGCTTACTGTTTGCTTCAAAAAAAAAAGAAGGTATTCCATACTCCGAAATAACAAATATGTAAATATGTAAAAAATATTTATAAACTCAATGTAACAATTCACTTGAAAACTGATTTCAATTAGATCTCCCGGTATTTATACAATACATAAGCTTTAATATAAGTTAAGTCGAACTGGTTATGATAGATAAAAAGTACAAGTAATTTGATTTAATTATTTATTTCTGAACAATTTGAATCTCATTCTGGTCAACCATTAAATCAGTTTTTCGGTTTGATAAATACCAACTCAACAATGATAAAATTCACTGCTTTTGACTAAGTTAATTTCGTCATCAAAACTCTTCACAAACAGGACGAACCAGGACACTATAAACTACCTAAACTAAGAGTAAAAAAGTACCCAAATAAAATTCAAAACCGCAAATCTGATACTGCAAAAATATAATAAATCCCCCAAAAGCAAACTGACACATATCGCAGATCAATATTAGCGCCTGGATCCAAACACTTAACCCCCGGTTACGTGCACACACACACAGAAAGTTACACCGCCGCACAGCTACAGCTACAGTTACTGTTACAGTTACATGTGTTTCCAGCGATTTCGAGTGTATACAAATGTCTCTTTCTGTTTTCGATTCGGTTTTGCGGGGTCTGAAACACACTCGCAGGATCCATTAGGAGTGCGGAACACCAATTAAAGTTTTGCACGGATTACCAGCGCGAAGGAACGAAAAGAAAACAGAGAGTGTGTGTGTGAGAGTCTTGCATGTGTATTTGTCAAAGGGGAACGGCGGTACAGGAGCGAGCGAGATGGCTCGCTTACAGCCATCACTCTGGCTGTCCCGCTCGCTCTCCCTCCGAGCAGGCCGCAGATAAATGCGCAGCCATTTTTTAACGGGCGGTGCCTAAATACCGGAAGCGCTTGGGACTTTTGCAGAGTGCAGGCGGGGGAAATAGAGGGAAATTTACCGTCGATGGGTGGGAATTTTCAGCTGATTAGCAGCCACACAGCTGTCTGTGCATAAATTGACGAATTTTCCGCCTTAGAGGCAGAGACTGCGCGCTGCTCGGTGGCGGGAATTTGCCGAGCCGCCTTGCAGTTGGAAAATTCGAACTATCGGAGCGTCCCGAAGCTCCCGAAGTCCCCGAAAAAGCTCCCGAAAAGCTTGCAATGCAACTTGGCAAGCTGCACTTAAACCGTACTATATAGTCGCCACAAAATGGCGGCGCTGTCGCAATCGGAATGCTGCCGATAAATCAAAGTTCCTGGGATCGAGAAATGAGACTTTACAACAAATACGCGCAGCATCCAGTGGAGGAGAGCAGAGCGGAGCGGTCTTTCATCACAGGGAATTAATCAGAGCAGATGGAGCGGCGACAACCGAAAAATAACGACGCGGCATCGCCCAAAGCAAACCGCCGCGAGCCAGCGCTGCGTTATCTCCTCAATCTGAATGAATCGCCGCCACAGCAGCAGCATCAGCATCGGGCTCTTTAGTGCGTGTCCAGCGCGTCACCGGACCTTCGATTCGGGTGAGGATTGGACTCGGGACTGCGACTGGCACTGCGACATGTATTCGGATGCATCCCATTTACAGAGTATCTGCAGGGAGAGAAAATCCGGGGATACATCAATATATTCCGCAAAAGGTACTTCAACAGAGAAAAGCTGCTTTAAGCAAAGGATATATGCTATTATAATATATTTCAATTAATAAATATTATTTTTGCAGGTTCAATTTAAGCAATTTATGGTGGATTTACTCATTATGATTTACACTTGATAAGAAACTTGAAAAATTATTTTACAAGACTTAAAATAATGGTTTCTTTCCGAATTAAACCTGTAAAGTACCTTAATTATTTCTAAATTTTAAGAGAATATTTTAAAGAAATATATTACATTTTCCTTCCATTACAGGTAAATTTTTCCTTAGTGTACCTGCCTGTGTGCGCCTCAGCAAATGTGCCCCTGTGGTCAATGGCGCTTGGAGGCGACAGCAGCATCAGCGGAATGTCACCACGGCAAGTATCCCAGCGAGAGACCCTCTTCGGCGGCAACTACATACAATAATACATATACATATTTCTTTATAAGGTGTACCCAGGAGCATCCATCAAACGCGCGCCCGTTTATGTCAAATTATAAATTCCCGAAAAAATTTAAATCTAATTTTGTCGCGGAGTCTGCGGCGGAGCCAGGCCAGGCCTTCGTCGTATTCAAATACATAATGGATTTTACTTTTGGGCTGACAAGTACAAGCCCATTTAATCAATAATTAACGTAATCCATCAAGTACAAAGTGTCAAATGCACTCGCGAACCCATCAGGACTAAAAGGATTTCGGATTTACCCGAAAAGCGCAGCGCGTTGACAAAAAATCAAGTTGTCGCAAGGACACACGAAACAAATCCGCGCCCGTCACATCTGCATGTCGAAAAACCAGCAGAAAAAGGAGTCTCTCGGCTGAAACAACCCCCGAGCCAGGGCATCCGAGAGACTAACTTTAACCCCTCCTCTGCCTGCCGTCTGTCACTGTCGAGATATCAGAAGGACGGGCAGGGGGACTGGGATGGGCATCGGAGTGAGAATGGGCATTAAACTGAAACAGCAGAAAGCAGCAGCTTATCTAAGCCGAGAAGTCGACCCTGATCATTCTCCGTCCTTATAGATAGCCGCCCCTGTCCTGTGCTCCTGCTCACCGAATGGGCATCGAACTACGCGTACAAATGTCCATTTTTCAATTTACCTGGTCAGGTCCAGTCCACATCCATAGCCACACCACTCCCCCGCCATAAATTGAATCTGAAATGAAATAAAACCGAGCGAGAGGGTACGGATACGGGCACGGGAAGTGAGCAAACAAACGGACAAACACCCACCGAATCGCTCTATAAATTAGCCCTTGGCCAGCGACCGTTGACCAGTTGTCCAGTTGGTTTAGCTGGCGGGCAAAAGACCGTGAAATTTTCCCAATATGCTGCGTTTTATTTGCGTTTCCCTCCACCGAAACGCCACTCATCCCGCCATTAACCATATAGCATTTACCATTTGACATTGCGCTGGCCATAAGTTTATATACAGCCGGGGTCGAAATAATAACTCTTTGCTACAGTTTATATTTAAAATCATTGCAATATTTTATAAAATAACTTATTGCAATTTTCTAACCAAATTTCTTGGGTCATTGACTTATAATTTATTTCCTAAGATACTTTTCAAACATAACTCCATAAGATTTATTCTAAACTCTTTTAGAACACAAAACATATCCTAGCATTTTAGATAAATATTCAATTCCCTCTACTATCATCCTGACCTCTGCTGTAGCATGCTGTGGGACCTTTCGGGAATGCTCGCATTTAAATGCCCCGCTTGACGTATGAATAAATTATGCCCCTCGTCCCCGCACGATCGATTCTTCGGCTAGTTAACATAATTTCAAAGACAAAGGCAACGCTCTACATATTATCCAGAAGGGACAAGGACTGGGACTGCAACTGGAGCTGGACAGCCGAGGGACAGTTGACAGTTCGCCGCTTCGGTGGGGAAAATTTATATGCCGCAATTTGTCAATTGTTGCAATTTCTCTTTGTGCGCGCTTGCATCTATTTAGTTCCCAAAGAATAGCCATAAAGTGCCTCATAAATAATTGAAATGTTTGTTTTCGTTTGTTGTGAGCCAGCTTGTCGAATTAAGGCATCCTGAATGTATAAATTCAAAAGTAGTTTATTAATCATTATTGAAGGGTGTAAGAATACGTAAGGAAATAAGTCCGATCGTATTCAGTTAATGTGCATTAAAAACTTTTTAATATATACTTTTCTGCTGTCAAAGGATGGTCTGATCAAGAGTCCACATTTAATATTTATTTTATAATAATAATTTATAACTCACTCACTTCTCTCCTCAGGCATATAATTCCCTGAAAAAAATGGCCAGCCGTAAGAGGAGACTGCTCCGAACCAGCTCAGTCATCGAAGAAGAGCTGGCGTAACCCGAGTCCTTGTCGCTGGATGTACATAAGTAAATGAGCTTTAAAATAATTTAGCTATCTGCTGAGCACATGTGTTTGTTTGTTTTCCCCTGCTCAGAGATACCAGTTACCAGTTCTTAATGCGAGTGCGGACAGAGGAGATGTCCCGGCTGACGTTTATGAAAAGCCATCGCAGCATCAAAGCCAATTAAGATACCGGGCACAGGCGAGGCCTCGCGAGGCTCTTTCTCTCTCTGCCGGGGAATACGCGGCTAATTTCCGCGACAAAGCCGACAAACGATCCCAGTCCAGGCCAGAGTCCAAAGAAGCGGCACTTTTGTCGCAAACACAGGCCGTAAAATTAAGAACTCTGATTGGTAACAAATGTTTTTGTTCATTCGAGTGATAAAAACGTAGCGAACCGAAAAGATATAAAAATCTCTTTAGTGTCTGGCCAGCGCGGCGATGATAAAATATTTAAATGAGCGCCGAAATGGGAAGGTTCTCGGATCGAATCGGATCGGATCGGACATTTGGGAAATCAGAGACCGAGAGCAAACCTTAATGGCCGCGCGCACGAACTGGGACTCGAACTGGCCCTCGAACTGGGCATCGGCTTTGGCCAAAAGGCAAGCAGGCCAGCCCAAGGGCAAAGTGTGAAACATCGCCAATAGCATTCGACGATAACCAGTGTGTCCCGAGTAAGTCGGTCGCCTGTCATGATTAAAAGGAACTCCGGTGCCGGCTAGGATATTAAATTACAGCAATAACTGGCAAAGACAAGGGCCAAGAGCCGGGCAAAGGCTTGCCGTTTTCCTCATGGGCAAGGCAACGACGGCCAAGCCCAGGCCGAAACTGAAGCAGAAACAGAAACAGAACAGAAACGGCCACGACAAAATCATAAAAGGCATAAACAGTTGTAAAGACCCAAACCACAAAGGGCGTAGAATCAAAATTGAGCACTAAAACGTTATCGAGGACGGCACAGATTAACTAGACTTTTTTTTTCTGGTTGTGCCGTGTGTCTCCAGCTCCAAGCAGGTAGTTCGTTGCATCCGAAAGATACTCGTACTTGTGCGACATTACGATCATTACCCCGTGTAACAGATACCGATACGCAGGGAAAGGGCCAGCGCAGACAGGTCGACCTGTCGTCGTGTAATCCCGTCCCGCCCGGCAATTATAACCATATATAGGAACGATACTCCTCTCTGGGTAGTACAAGATCTCCCCCGCTGGCCACGACGACCCACAGCCGAGCTATTGTCCAAAAAATTGTCATTCACAACTGTCTCGCCGATAAGAAACAATTATCGGGCGGGAAACCGGAGGACAGCGAGGAGAAATCACATTGAATGGCGCCAGTTTCACAATGAATCTCCGTTCCAAGGGACAAGTCCAGCGTTTAGATTTCGTCATGCCTCTTAAAAATGTAGGTTACATAAAACTATTTATGGGTTATGGGTCAGCGGCGACAATGGCTACCAGGAGATCGTACAAACGTGGGAATGAGATAAGAGTACCGATCCTCTTACGGCACTTAAGAGAGTTTCGGACTTTTCAAAATGATTCAGGGATCATTGAGAATGAGGCAGAAGTAAGTAAATTAATATTGAAATATACTATTATTTTATATATTAACTCAGCAAGTAAGTTCAGCAGAAGTTTCTTTAATCAATAGTTTTGAAATAAAACATAGTAGCTAATAAAAGGTCGGATAAACTGCTACATCAGTTATTTCACGTTAACACCACACACTTTTCCACCCCAAATACAGATCCATTGATTGCGGGGAGTGTCCAAGACGCACTCGTCCTAATGGCAGCCCTTCAAGGAACATAATTTACTCCACGTGTCGGGGATTACATATTAACTATGCCACTGTAGTCATTTCAGGGGCGTGCCACTGCAAACGCCTGCTGTTAATCTTTACCTTCCTGGATTGACATTTATATAGCCATTCAAGGAAGTGTGTATACATAGTAATATTTTAGGATAGACGTCGACTTTTGTTTGTAAAGTAAATGTAAAATAATCCTTTTAAATAAGAAGACTCATGAATTCCTACTTATTTCTTAAGAATTATATTTAGACAAAGAATTGTTTGTTTTAAACTTTGATTTGTCCAAAAAAGATGAGTAGAAATATGAATTTGTATCGAATTACATTTTTCAAAATATTAAAATCATATAATTTGCCAAAAATTGTTTTTAAGTATAATATAGTGTTAATTTCAACACGGACAATTTTTTTTATTTGCAAAACATCTTTTTGTTATGTTGTAACGATTTCCGATTATATTTTAGTTATAAATTGGCATGTTGCATGGTTATATAAACTTTGGCTTTATTAATTAGCTTCCATTGTTGATAATAATTTTACATATTTTATAGTAAACTTGTTCAAACAAAAAGGTGCGTTTTATGTTTGCAATACTAAAATAATAAAAGTTTTCAGAGTACTTTTAATCTTTCTGATTTTTCTATATGAGTAACTAGCTAAATTAATTGCGTATTATAGAATGATTTTAAATTGAATTTATGGTATATTACAGTGTTTTTATCATAAAGTTTGTAATTGAATTTGTATATTTAATTTTCAAACCAAATCAATATTCAAGCTTATATAAAGGATCTTTCGATCTCTTTTTTGTTTTCAAAGTGTTATGACTACATACAAATACATACATTAAAAGATCTTTCATAAAAAACTGGCCTGCCTGGATGGAGGCAAAACTGATCCCCTATCCTCTCGCAGATCCCTCTCATATTCAAATTGAAACCGGCGCCGGCGCCACCTGCCATCCCGTCGCTGTACTTTTGCACGATCCGCTGCCGTCGTGTAGTTGTTACCCCGTCATCCGGTTGCCCTGGCCCCCGATCTCGCCCAGAGGCCGCGAATAAAGGCGATCGCCAACGAAGCCAACTACGAGGTGGCCGCGGCAGGAATTGCCAGAAACATTGTTCTCGTTAAACAGAATCATGTCCAGTGCCCTTGGAGGTCGATCGTGGGCAAAGCTGAGCTGAGCTGAGCGATCCGATTGCGGGCCACACAGGAATCTCTGCCTCCGTCTCTGTCTCAGCCCTGATCCCAATCCCGATCACAATCCCCCATCCAGATGATAGAGACAAGCCCGTGGAAGGGGCAGGGGGCTGCTTCATTGAGAGTTGCTGGCGGGCTTCTAATGACAACTAGTCCTAGACTCCTAGATATCGTTATCTCGTCCTGCAGAATCGGAGAGACAGTCCCGAGTCCGTAGTGAAACCGCAATGACCCCGATCGCCGCAGGAGCATTGTCTGATCCTCAGGCAAAATCGAATGGGCAGAGGCTTCGGAGGAGGAGGAGTGTCTAATGCCCGACGCCCCGCTGCGAGGTGAGCAACACAGCCGCCTATAATTGAGTTATACATTCGACTGGCCAACTGACCCCTCGGCGTTTGGGTTCCTCCTTCCTATTCTTCCTCATCGGAGTCCTGCAGCTAAGCGGACAATGTTTTGACATAAATAAATGCCTGAATGACTTTAAGTGATGCCAGCTTACTTTGACTTTCTATGCGCCCCGAACTCGGTTTTGGCATGATTTATGGAGCACGACTGCTCAAGCGACTGCTCAAGACATTACTTTCGTATATTTCGCATTAATGGGGGATCGGGGATCGGAGATTGGACAGGGAGGGTTATGGATCCGATGCTAATTCGTATTCAGGTAGTCAGCGGAAAACAATAAATATACTCGCAGCCGGCTTGAAAGCGGGGGAGATAATATGACATGTACCTCCTTATATTTATAAATATGCCCAGAAAGTGGTTTAGATTTAGAACGATCATAAAAGTGTTTAGAAATTGTACTTTAACAAATTTGGGTGATGATGATTTTAAAGTCTTAAAGTTATTTGAATGTCACAAAAAGTTTGCTTTCTTTTAAATTATGTATCTGTGTAGTAATTGCATATCAATTTATTACATGCTTTCTGGCATAAAAATTAAAAACATATCTTAGAAAATTAAACTAATAAATTCCTTATTGAAACGATGAATTTCTTCGATAATTATCCCAAACTTTCATTAACAATTTCAGTTGCTTGTCAAATAAGAAATTCACGACTACTTTAAAATAATGAACTGCCTAACGACTAACAATTAACTTGTCTGCTAACATTCACTGTATGCAATAAACAAAGATAGCGAAATTAGAGATTTACATATTTTCTTACGAAAAAACAGAAGCAAGAGTTCTTATTTCTATACAAACATGTAATATACATTATTGGTCCCATGAATGTGTTTTCAACGCAAGAGTGGAGTATGTAAAAGCAGCCTAAAGAATATTGCATTCACAATTAACAGCTTTCTGAATATGAATTTTTTAATGGTCAAGCTATATTAAAACATAACTTATATCAGTGTTTGTTACCCTACAAAATTTTAAAGCCTCTAAAGTACTAATTCCATAAATTTCAAAATATCATGCTTGGATCCGAACACATAAATTGGCTTTTATGCACAAAAATAAAAAATAACCTATGTGTATGTGTAAATATGTTTCGCTGCAATAATTAAACACATAAGTATGCTTCACAAAATGCATTTCAAAAAGCATTGCATACTTTCGGGGTTAAAAGTCAATTTCCGTTGCAAGTGGCGTATGCGCGATCGGTATTTCCGCTGCACAATGTGTTTCATTAAATTTAATTAAATTAAATATAAAAACATTTCTGTATGGATTTTTAAGCTTATTCGCTTGTAACTTTTTATGGATTGGATATTTATGGATTTATAATAAAAAGGGTCAATGGTTTCTATAATAAATGCAAGGATCTGTGAACTTTCTAGTTAGGTTATTATAAAAATTGAACATTTATTTATAAATTTAAGCAGTTGAATTTTGAATTAATAATATTGGCAGCTTTTGTTGTATATTATCGTTAAAGCCTATAAAAAATATAAAATAAGCAAAACAAAAATCTACAGAGGGCAGAAATGTATAAACATTTTCGAAATGATTCCATCAATATATGTATAATATTTGATAAATATAAGATACCTTAAACTATTTAACAAGTATACTGCAGATATGTAAATTTATGCACGTTATGTATAAAATATAACAGAGATATTCACTTTAAATCAATAAATATTTAGTAGTAGAACCTTGATGAGAGTTTAGGGTTCAGTCACTTTGCAATTAGATCACAAATAGTATTTCTTTAGAAACTTAAAGAATAAAAGTGAAATTGACAAATCCATTAATGTAAAAACCCAATACAATAAAGAAACAAATATTAGTTATTTTATTAAATAAAACAGATTCGAAAAATAAATTAATTTAGCTTAATAAAAACATGTTTATCATTTTCCCAATGATTCCTTTTATCACTTAGCAAAAATTGAATGAAAGTTTTTATTATAAAATTTGATCCTGCTTACAAATCATATAATTCTGTATCTTATTTTTATTTACATGTTCAGCTTTTTTATAATGAATTATGTAATAAATGCCTTTTATTTACTGTCCCTTGAATACAATTATATTTGGTATTTCACTATTGCTTTCAATTACATTAATAACGAATCAACAGTTTTTATAAAATAATCATCTCAACTCTTGTTTTTTTTATTTTTTTTATGAAATTGAACTAACAGTAAGTTATAAGTATATTATAATCTCTTCGAAATCCCTTTATAAAATAATTTCCTATATCTTAACAAATGCAAATTTGTATGATATAATTTAAAATTTTAAAAATCTATACAACAGTTTGTTTAACAGTGTCACAAGTTAACTTATCGGATATTTAATTCTAGAAATATTTTGTATAGCTCATCGCTTAAAGTTTCCCGCTGATCCAAATCCTTTTCCAATACTTATGTCGTCAAATATTTGTAGAGCCCTGTAAAACAGAATTATTAATACATTTGTCTCCAAATTATTTAGTTCTAAAACAATCCACACAAACCATCCATCTCCAAACTTTACCAGCATCCTTCAGAGTCTGCTCCTTGGCAATCTGAAACGAATGATTAATATTGTTTCCGTGAATTTTTGCTTAAAAGTAAAACGAAAGAGTATTAATCAAAACCCATATTTACCTGCATTCAAAGTGCACTCGTTCGACTTCAGATGGAGAAAAAAAGATGAGGGAACCGAAGACGAGGTCCAAGTGGAGACAGTTTGTCTGGTTTGACTACCTGTTGGATGGGCACACAGTTGGAAGCGTGCAAGAGGCTGCCCGACTCATCCATCGGATAAGAATCTTACTCAATGGATCGAAAATGAATGAATCAATTTCATACCAAAATCAAGTTTATTTTTGTCTTAATGTCGGTGAATCGAGTCGAATGCATCGGCATTTGGGCTTTCCACATCTGAAATATCAAGAAGATTAACCGTAAGATAAAGAGTTTCCGGTCAAACAAAATAAATGACACAACGAGTTGACAACAGTGATGATTGGCCATAAGGGATGTGTTCCTTTGGTATGTAAATTTAGACATTGATGGAAATATTTTTGCACTAATGTCTGTAAAATTAAATTTTGGTTAATTCCATACTAAAATTAAAGACTTTTTGTACGAGCTTAAAGACTTATTTTATTCTCAAATTATATATTTATTTTATATATTTTGTACAGTATCTTTGATTTGACTACAAAGTTTCTTGTAAAATAAATTATGTAAATTATTAAATTCTATTTTTTTAGAGACTGTTAATCCATTATTTTGCTCATCAATAACATGTCCACCTCTCCACGTACCACTGTATCGAGCGGCAAAAGATTTCAAAACAAAAGAACTCCTAAATGAAGGCCCAATACATTTGGGATGTTGGACGGGCATACAGACCAAATAAACACGTCGCTTTCCATTCGTTCCCCACACTTCACGGCCAGCTAATTAATGACGTTGGTCCAGTCCCCAGTCCGCAGTCCCCAGTCCCCGGCCGATCCCCCGATCGGTATATAGAGTGCAGGCCCTATAGAGTGATGCCATTTTGGTTTTCATTGTCGTTTTCGTTTCCCAGTTCGGGGCCGAACGGCTCTTATACTTCCCGGCTCGACTCGGATCGGCGGTGACGGTGTCGTAAGTGAAGTGCCAATAAACACGTGATTTACTTAACGTGGGCTCTCGGGATCTCTCTCTCTCTCTCTCTCTCTGTCTCTCTCTGTTCCTGGCGGGGACAGTCGAAAATCATTGGCCTTATCGCTGCCATCGGCCATCAAGATGCCGCTCATTAATTTTAAAATTAGGCGGGTTTTCAAGAAGAGTCCGAGTAGTCCGTTGCCGTGGCGGAGAAATGATGTCCACCTTTTGGCTGAAGACCGACTAAACTGGCCAGCCAGCCCTGGGAGCCCCCCATGCCTCGCTCGCCCCGATCCCTCAGCTCCTCACCCGATCCCCGATGCATTGCGACCGACCATGAGTGCATAAATTAATTAAGTCGGCCGGAATGGGAACGTGTCGACCTTTTGTCTGGCATTGTGGCGAAGATGGCGGCCTGGCAGCCTGGCTACAGATACTCTCGTTCGTACATGTGCTGGGGCCCGAAAGCCGTAGGACGTTGTAAATTAAAAGCCAGGCCGCGGCGCAGCGCGGGTCCTTTATATGTACATATATGCAGCTCCGCGGCAGACTGAGTCATTTGCATTTTGCCATCCGTTGGCCGGTCGGCTGGCTTGGCCAGCCTGATTATGAAAGATGCTGCGTGGGTGATAAATGGTCGTTGTCAGCGGTCTAAACCCCTCGACTGTTGCACTTTCAGAGCGTATTGGAGTCAGGAGTCCCGGGGCTTTCAACCCTCTCGTTCGTTAACCAAAGCTAACCCCTTTCGCTGGGGGCGGGGAGATTAGCTCTTCGAACTTCATCCCTCTCGAACGCTGACAAGGGCCGTGGACCGGAGCCAATGCCAAAAAGGCAACACACAAATCTAATAGATCCCGATTGAGATTTAATTATTTCACTTAATTTTCTGGCTGACTTCGTGCTGCCTCCTCACAAGTTAATGAAGCGAATAAATTTCTTGGCAATTATTCTGTGGACTGTTTTAATTGACCGCAAGATGCCCCGACTCGGAATCGGACTCAGACTCCCTGACTGACTGGCTGACTGGCTGACTCGCTGGCCGGGGCAATCAAAGGGATAAGACGTCGAAGGCCGCAGCAGGAGCTGGCTAATTAACTAATTGGCAAGTCATTAACTTATAAGCCAGAGGGATTCCAGCTCCTATTTCGCCTTGAGTAGCAGCTCAGCAGATCAGGCTTCACCTGCAATTTGTGGCTGTCTCTGCGTCTATTGTTGGCTGACTTTTTAAGGCGAACCTGGAGTTATCCCTCCTGCTCCGCCGATCTGGTTTATGATGAGTGATTGTTATGAGTTGTCAAAAAGGCATGTGTGTGTCTGGGGTTCTCCCAGTTAAGCAGGAAATCCAGCAGGATCTGCGAGAGTATGCCGCGTCAACATATGCAAATAGACTTGTCTGAAGGTGGCCACCGGGATATACGTGCATATATTCCACCCTCGCCGGGATATATGTGTAGTTCGGAGGAGTACGAGGTACGAGGTACGAGGCTGTCGACACCGCCCCTTGATAACAATCAACCCTGTGCGGCAGCGGCGGCTTCGGCGGAGTTTGCTTTAATGTTTTGACAGTAAAATAAACATATCCAAGTGGATGGCAAAAGGTGGGTGGTTTTTTGGTGCGCATGCACGAGTACTCGCTGCCCTACCTCCTGGCACGACGAGGTACACACATGTTAATGCCGCAGCAGAGGGGTCCAAGCACATAGATGTCAAATATAATTCATCATCCTGCTTCGGCGGGGGAAAACATCAAAGCCAGCCTCTGCAAGGACCCTGCACCAAGGACGAAGGACACACGGCACAACCGGCATAAGCAAACACAAAGTCGCCAACAGCATCATTATCATCAGTCGGCGAGTGTTTTTGTCCGGTCAAGTGAACCAAGTCAAAACCCAGTCTGTCTGGGGTGTTGAATTGAAACTATAGTTGAGACAGGACACTGGAAAAAAGTGGGAAATTGGGGATTACTTTAATATACGAAAGTGATGTAAACTTAAACTATTCAAAGAGAGCAGAATACTCACTATAAACTATGCTTAACATTTTTAAGCTCTTGGAAAAAACATATGGAAGAACAAGAAGAGCCCGTAATATTGAAAATAAAATACTTTAACACATTACAAAGTATAAAATATATAAGATTACCCTTTCAGCATTGTTCAATATTTTTCCCAAGTGCATAAAAGTTATTTCTGAACTTTGAATTGGCACTCGCACGTACCAGATAAAAACAGGACTTTTTCCAATTGCCCAACTTAGTTAAGGCTCGTTTTTGGAGCAAGGTTTACCGCAGGGCAAAGAGCTGCACTTAGGTCGAAGGATTCGCACGACGTCCTTTTAAATAATTAATGTCAATTAAGGGCACGAATCTAACTTTGGCCATCAGTTGGAGTGAAGGACTGTGTAGTATCGCTCTCTTACCTGTTTCGGGCTAACGGAACTGCCTGATGCCGGGCTGTCTGTCATAAATATTTTATAACATCAATTACCAAGCACTTAACTTTCATGAATTTAATACGAAAGCCGCTCCGCTGTTCCTGCTGCCGTTTCCGAAGGCAGACACTCATTTATCTTGTGTGCCAATGGCGGGCAATCAACACTCCACTCCACGTCAATTTTTTTTTGTGTTCAAGACAAGTGTAAGCCGGCGCAAAGAACACACACATCTGCACACATATGCTTATAGTGTGTGGCTATCGAATCCTGGACCCCGGTCCGGCTTCGGCCACCCCCGAAAAGGGAAAAAAACGGTAGCAGCAAATGCCGTGATTTACTTCCCCTTTGGTGCAAGAAATCCCGAATAAAATAAAATTAAATACGCATCAGGAGCACAAGTGCTCGAGTCTCGAGGCCCGCGGCCAGGTCGTGAGCCCCTCGTCGTCTGGCTGATAAAAACAATATCAATAGCCCCCGGGAAACACACCCCCTCTCGCACACAGAGGACGAGCGTCTGGCCCAAGACTTGGAGGCAGTCGTCGTCCTAAGCCCGAGTCTCACTGTATCGGATGAAGGCGGCGCGTGCCGGTGACGCACAATTCCCCCATTGATATTCATGGTCGATTTTCGGGCCGATATACTCCTTCCCCCCACGACCCGTTCCCAGGCAAGAGCGGAAAACAAAACGGTGCCCACATAAATAAATAAAATTTATGGCAGCTAGCATCGGTGAGCCGTCCCAATTGGATTTCAGATTCCGGATTTCGGGGCACTTGTCCGTGTGTATATGTACAGCGGGGCTTTGATATGCCCGATTATTTCTATTTGATTGTTTGATTAGATCGGGGGGCAGAAATCCGGTGAAATGTGGCTAGAGTAACAGGCCGCTTAGCGGCATATGTTGACTAAGTTAGTGCCTTGTCTGTGCCAGTGATTAATTCGATTTGGCAGGCAGCAATAAAAATATGGTAAGAAAAACAAAGACTTTTAAAAGTAATATTGTTTGTTTTAAAATATCTCCTGGTTTTTCTTGTTTCTCCTCATTCCGGCCACTATTAATTTCAAATAAATGAGGAAAAGCTAAACAAAAACCCCTGGACAGCGATCCCCTCGAACTCGTATTTAACTAATCTGGCTACAAGGACACACCCCCGCGGTGAAGGATTGATTTCCAGGACTCCAGCCTCTTCGCTTGCTACTCGAAGCCAGAAGGGCTCTAAAGTCTCGGTTTATCTAAATGCTGCATTGTACTGCTAAAGTGTCCCCTGAGATTTTCCGAGGCGTTGAAGCGTGCCACCCCGGTTTTCGGGCCAAACAAAATGCAGTGGTTTCCGGTCCGCCAGCGACCCCAGGAGCGCTCCAGCTCCCGGCTTCCTGATCCTGCCTCTGCTCCTGCCCCTGTTCGTGGTGGGAGTTAATTCGCCAAAGTCAGTAACCTCATCAGGCAAACGGCTAAGCGCCTGTCTGAAGGTCTGAAAGTCTACGGCTGCCGGGGTGTCGAGTCAACCTCGTCGTCGTCGTCGTCGTCGTCGTCGTAGTCTGCTCTACCGCCGCCACATTAAATTCACGCCAAACGACGTGAGGCGCATATGTTTATGAGTCTCGTCGAGATTGAAAGCAGGCAATGGAGCCGGGGGTGGAGTGGAATGCCCATGGTTAACCGAAAAACGAAGCAGGACAGGACGCTCCGTGCATAAAAGCCTCATGGTCACCGCCTGCTCTGGCTCCTGCTCCTGCTCCGAGCTTGGCTTTCTCTCCTCGCCGCACGCTGCCTGCTAATGGATTTCGTGGCACTGCCAATTGAAGGGTTAGGGCTGCGGGAGGAATCCTCTCCTGCCTCGCAGCATGCTTTCAATTTACTTCCACTTCCACGGCCACGGCCACTTCCCATTTCCCTTTCCCCTTTTGCCCATAGAGGACCACCTCTTCCTCCACCAAAACGCCGGGCTCTGTTATTGTTGTTGCTGTGACTTACGCACCGTGAATGAATGCCAAGGGCGCAGGAGGTGGGCCAGTGCTCGGGGGATGCCCCAGGAATAAGCTGAGAGAAATTTTATTAAATTAATTACTTAAATTTATAGAAATTTTTCAAAAATATTAAATATATTTTGATTAGGTTGGGAAATAGTTTAAAGTGGAGAGGCTCTCCCTTGAGCCTCCAATTAAAGCTAGACTCCGATTCGGTCAAGCTGTGAAATATTTATAAAAACTTTAATTGGTCTACCAAAAGCTTAAATAACTAATAAATATATTTATTTTAAAAATTGTATGTCTTTATTTATATTTTTTAAAATAAAGACTTTAGAATTTTAAGGCAAGTGAAGTGCATTAACTCTCTTAACTTTAAAGACCTTAAGTTGGTTAACTTTATTTTCAATGTAATATATACTGATTTGTCTCTGCAATTATTTTATAATATATTTTTTCAATTCCCATTGAAAATCCCAAATTTTTCTCTCAGTGCCCGGGCAGGATTTCGTTGCACGCGACTTTCACACTAACGTAATAAAGAGCTCAGCGACACTCAAATTGAATACGTCTCATGGTGCGAATGCCGTAATGATTTTCTATGTGGAACTCGATGCAGATAATGGGGGCGACCTGGCAGCCCTCGGTCCACCCCAAAATCCACTCCCCTCGAGAAAAGTGGAGAGGGGGCAGAGAGGAGGGCGAAGGCCACCCCAGGCAGCGTCTGCGGGCTGGGCGTTTTTGTTTTTGTTTGCCTGGTGATAGAAATTAACCCCTCAATTGAGGTTGAATTTAATTTGGCGCAAAATGGCAAGGGGGTGTGTTCCATCCTCTGTGTGGGGTGTGTGTGGGTGTGTGTTGTGTGTGTGCTTTCCGGCGGCTGCTCACTTCGCCGCCGTTGAAAGTAATATCGCTGTTAACGCTAAAGGGCCATTGTCAAATTGTCTCTTATTAATTATGATGATGCGTTGTGTGCCGCTCCGCCCGTAAAAGGGGTGGTGGTGGTGGTGATGGTGATGGTGTGTGGAATGCAAATTTCTGGGACCGATTCCTGGCACTGGCGTCTTTAACGTAATTTATTGCTGGCTGCTCACGGCCAGGCTTAGAGGCACGCAGAACAGTGAAAAGTTAAGGGGGTGCTGCTGCTCCTTCGGAATCCTTCTACCTTCCGGGGGAGGGATGAGCGTGTGGAGCCCGCAGATAAGGTGGGCCTCGGCTTCGGGTGAATTGATTTGGGACGAAACTATGCACGGCACCCATACAAAGTTTGCTTAATTTAGCCCAGACAATGGGGCTCCGTGGAACAATGGCGCAAAGTGCCATCATCCCATCATCGGGCCAGGCGGGCGGCACACACTCTTGTGGTGACCATACACACCCCCCGGATGACTTTTCGGGGTCCTTCGAAATGCAATTCGACAGCTTAAACTCCCGGGAGAATTTCAAATTAAGCTGGCTAAATATTTCTGAGGCTGAAAAGAGTTAAAGCGGCAAGACTGGGGGCAAATTCCTTATCTAGTATATGAGGGACATTAAAGTCTTTAAAATTATTAAAGATTTCTTTAAGATGCTTAGAAATATTTACAAGTAGACATGTAAAATGAATTTGTGAAGTTTCCAGCTGTTTTATATATTTTTGTATATTTTCTATACTAAAAACTAAGTTCATGGAAACGAATTGAAATTAATGCTTCTTTAGCTCAATTTTGATCGATTTTCGTGATCAAATTACAGGCTGCCAGGTTCGTTTTTCCTTTCTCGATTTTATTTGTCAAAAGGTCTTAGAGAGAAAGATTATTTCAAGTCCTACACAATTATTTCCTCGCAATCTCTTTGGTACTGCAACCTTTCATGTCTAACAAATCCTTTTTAATTGGCCATTCACTTTTGTGAATTATCACCAACTTGGTCAGGAAACTATTTAAGACAAAAAACGAAGAGGTATAAGGTAAAGCCAGCGGACACCTCAGGTGTGGCGGGATGGCACTTCTCCGTCTCCGGCGCTTACTGACCCCCAAAGTGCCAACAATTTATGGAGTCGCAGCAAGTCGCCTAGCGCCCGCTGATCGCGTCTCGCAAATCGCGTTCCATTCACTGGCGATATTTCACTGCTTTATTAAGTTAATTTCATATATCACAACTGCAGGCGCCAGTCGCTTGTATGGCATTTGAGTGGATATATCCCCGTTCCCGTCCTGGCCAAGCCCCCTTCGAAGGCTCCTCTTGGCCAGGACGGACTGCGGTGCGCAGCTTGAGCTCGTTACTTTGATGCATTTGGGGCGCGCGTTTATTTGTGGACGCCACTGGAACAACAGCGGGACACTGCACAGCAAGAAATGTGGGGTTACTCCAGGCACAAGGGTATTAAATCAGAAAATGTGCGGTGAATTAATGGGGAGAAAATAACACTTAATCCTTTAAGAATTATCTATAAAAAAGGATAATTTTCTTGGCAATATTAAGTTATTTATTTATATTCCTTACTTAATTAAGTATAGATATATTTTATATAAAGAAAAAACCCTCGTTACTCGATCTAATTTTCTTTTGGTGCACTTTTCAATACCCTGACTTGGTTCTGTCCGATCGCGAGCAACCAGTATCTCAGGCTCGATTAAGATAGCTCATCGAATCGTCGGCCTGAACAATGCCCAAATTGGCAACATCACTCAATTGATTGGCGCGAATTCCCACTCCCTGACTTTCCCCGACCCGCAGAACCGAAAAGTCGACTGTTTTTTATGCCGGCGACCGCCCATTAGCCACATGCGCGCCTGCGTGACACAACGGCATCAATCAAAGTTTCACCCGTTCCCATGACATATTCCGTACATTTGGCATGTGGTGTGTGTGGGTGGCTCCGGATCGGGGATTGGAATTGGGACTGGGAGTGGGCATAGGTCTGTGCCACCTCCTTTGCTGGCCCATAGGCGTGTATTGGGTATTCCGGGTGCCGGCTGCGCGTAAAAGACATTTTGACAAATTCAAGTAGCGCCATCTACACTCGACTTTAATAGCTTTTATACTGCTTGTCACGATATTTCATCAGTCAGCCAGCGGCGGCGGGCCATGGCCCAAACCACGGCCCCAAAAAGAACGAGAATAAATGGATTGACACACATGGCACTGGCAGCGTGGAGAACCATAGGAGGAAACGCGAATTTTATTCGATGTTATTTCCATTTGAAAATGAGTTATTGACACATGTAGCCGCCACCCCCCCGAAAAAAAGGGGACAGAACGCAACCGCAGGACCAGCTCCCGATTCCCGCTCCCCCATTTCGTAAATATTACGGAACATTGCGTGGGAGCGGCCGAAGGCAAAGAGCGCGCATAAATTTCGGGCTGCCAAAAACCGGGGGACTCCCCTTGTTACAGGCCGGCACTCGTTCAGATTGCGATTTGCTGGCTTTCTTTTTCTCCGATTTGATTTATTTTATTTGCTCTGTGCGGCGCCGCAAGTGCTTCGCCCAATGGTTTATTAATATCGTAGGCGTTGCTAGTAACGTGCCGCTTTTGTTTGCCGAAGTGATTCGCCAGCCGGATACGTTGCTCGCACTCGTAACTATATTATATTCCCACAACGAGGCGAGAGCGGTTAATCAAATATCCCTCATTATGGTCGTTATAACACGGGTCTAGTGGGGGTAACAGCCGCTGGAGTTGGCTTTCTTTGGGATAGTTTACCTTGTTATTTGGAGATTTAATGAGGGCAGAGGGTGTATCTCATTTTGGAGGTAATAAGGGGTGAACATAGGATGACTCTTTGAATTGTTTGTTAATTTTGCTTGTAAAAAAATGGGAAAAAAATAAAAAAATACTAAAATAATCTAAAATATAATTTGACAATGTTAATCAAAGATTAAAACGTCAACCAAAAGAGTCTTTAAACATTTTAAATTTTTTGTATAAGCAGCTTTGAGTTTAATAAAATCGTTAGTATCACATAATAATAAGGAAAATACGGTAAAAAATTAAACAAAATAAGAATTATAAAGAAGATAACATTTCAATAGACATTTACAGAAACAAACTATTTTCTAGCTAGTTTAAAATACAAAGAAATAGTAGTTATAGTCATAATGAGATTAGAGCTCAGGAGAAGTTTAATCTTTAAAAATATATACGAAATGTTAAGCCAGGTTACCGTGCCTTAATAATTCACCTCACAAAATATTAAATTCCTGCAAACTTCAATCATTTACCTAAATGCTGTCTCTTAAAGAGCGATGCTGCACTTCCCCAGTTCAATGTGTTTATATCCTGGCAGGATGTGGCAAGACACCACAACTAACATATAGTTAGATGACTGATTGATGAAGTAGATGAACGAACGAGCGGACAAGTGATGAAGCGAATTGCGTACGTCCTGTGTGTGTGAGTGCCACATTAGATATTCATACGCACCGTGGTCCGCAGCTGGAGAGGGATCTGGTACGTAGGTATGGGCACCCGCACCCGGAGAGACGAGACGAATGTCCTGGGGCCGCCCAGGCGCTGTTGCTGTCTGATAAATCACATATTTTCGCTGATCAAATCAATCTAATTGACATCACTCAAAATGATGGCGGAAAAGTTTCCACATTCATTTTCGCATTCGCAAAAAAAATGAGCAGAAAAAGAAGCGAATAAATGAGTTCCACCCCCGCAGTACGCCCCAGGCTCTGTTTTGGTTTAATGGTGGCTCTGTTTTGCTCTTGTGGTGCGTACCCATTCCCCACTTGCCATCCGCATCCACATGGCTACCCCCAGCTCCCACTCCCACTCCCATTCCCATTCCCATGCCCGCCTATGCGGTAAAGCAGCGTGATTTATTTTCATTCCGATGGCAACGCCACCCAAATTCGACGCTCCGTCATCCTGACATTCGAATTGAAATGCAAATTCTGACGAATGTGCGCTGGTTTGGCGCACATGCCTGGATCCGTATCCGGATGGGAGTACGACCACGGACGGAGGAGGAGCCGGAGCAGGAGCAGGAGCAGGAGCAGGAGCGGTGGATTGACTGACGAATGACTCCCGGCGACAGTAGGCGGTAAATGAGCGAGCTATCCATGTGTGTTACTTTCAGGACGCAGGATACACACTCCTATATACACGCACACACATGGGCATAATCAAAGCCATCCACATAGATATGGATTGGGATTGGGATTGGGATTGGGATTGGGATTCAGGATTTGGATTCAGGTTCCGATTCAGGTTGCTGGTGTGGCGTAGCTTCGCATGTGCGTACCACTTCACATGCATCCCACGCCATTTGATTTGAATAGCACGGAATGGCATCTCATTTACTCTCTCGCATCATTATTTTTGATCCGAATACCTAAGATGCTCGAGGACTGAATCCGGCTGCGCGAGGCCGTGTCCAATCGATTACCGGTGGAGCACACACCGGGCCTCAGCCTCAGTCGGAATAACCCAGGGTTAGCTAGCATTCCCGATTGACTCAAGTGCACTTTGAGTCGAGATTTTTTAGTTTTATTATTTAAATCATTTTTGAGTTAAGTTAAATTCGTTAGCAAAATTAAATAGATTATATCCAGATTGCAGAATAAAAATAAAACTAGAAGTGGTTAGTATAATTTTATGCCATTTTTAAGTTAAACCCTCATGAGAATATATTCAATTTAGAAATATATTAAATACTTAAAAGCAAATATTTGTTATAATTTTCAAAGCGATTGTGATTGTGATGTGTGTGTATCTATGCTTAAATACGAATAGAAATACTTTTTAGTTTAAAATCGTTTTGCTTTGAATTTTTAGTTCCTTTAAGTTTACTATCGCTTTTGTTAATCTTCTAAAATTGCCATAAAATTAAAGGTATTCCCTCCTAAAGCAAACTTAAAATCCTTTCTCATTTCTCCTCTAAAAAAGTTAAACTCTCTAGTCCTAACTTGATATAGAGCCCACGCTTTTTTTTGGCCACACATATTAATGCATAGAGCCTAGACTGTGCCATGTGCTTCGGACTGTTATATATCCCTACTCGTGTACCCGTAGTTGCTGGTATATGGTATATGGTAAATACTCACCCCACAACTCTCCCCTGGCGCAGGATCCAAGCTCCGCTTCTAATGAAAGCTGCCGGTTTCGTCAGTTAATTCAACATCTGCAAAGTGCATGCATATGTACATATTTTTAAAACAATGTCTGTTCACCAGAGGAGGCCTACTTAAAGCGGGCATCATCAGCCGCAGGAGCAGGAGCAGGGACCTGCAGCAGCTCCGTGCTGTCGTCCATCAGCCAGGACGTATGTGTAGTACGTGGTGTCGGCCAGCATGTAAATGCTGCTTACAGGCCCAGACAATATTAACAATTCCCCGCAACTTGGCCGACACTGTACTCGAGGTGGTCCTTCGTATGTCCTGTGTGTGTTGGCGGACATATATGCACATAAAGTGCTCTCCTTCGTCCTTTTGCCGCCTTCACTCGGCTGCCATGTTTGTGTTTTTGTAGCCGCCATAGTCGTCGCTGCTCCTTGGCCACGTTAACAACTGTATCCCTTGTGGGCGCTCTCGTTTGATGTTGCCGAGGATGTCCTTCGTGCCCTGTAGGAAATGCTGGCGAGCCGTGTCCTGGCATCCTCCTGAAATTATGCCACAATATTTTTTTAAACTTTAGTGAAGTTCTGGAATGTGTGTACAGGGAGTGAGAGGATTAATAAGCAAACGGGGGTTGAAAATGTAGAATTAGGGATATTTTTTATTGGAAATAATTTTAAGTTTTAGGAGAAAGAATTTATAAAAGTTAGCTTTTATAACAATGATACCCGTTACCTTTTACGAGGTAAAGATCAACTAAAAAATAGATTAAAATCCCAGCTAAAGCTCTAAAAATTCATTAAAAATCCGGACTCCTCCTTTACCTAGACCATTCCACATATGTACAATCCTGTGTGCCTAACACTCGTGTGGAATGAGTCCCAACTACGGCTGATGGTGTGTGTGACTGTGTGTTGTTCTTGGACTTCCACCATCAGTGACGTTGTCGTTGTCGTTGTTGTTGTCAGTGTCGGTCTCGGTCTCGGCGGTCCAGTCGCAGTCGCCGTTGCCGTTGCCGTTGCCGTTGCCGTTGCCGGCAAAGTTGTTCAAGTGGCAGCTTAATTCGCATAAAATGAAAACACGCTGTCTACATTGTTCCTACAACTTTTGGAGTTTTTTATGGCACTTAAAATGGCTGCTAGACAAAGGCTTAACAAACGGCCACTGCAGGATCTTTATTACGTCTGCGCTGGCGTGTGTGTGTTCTCCTTTGCTGCTTTCTGGCCACCTCCAAGACAATAATGGGGTGTATCCAACAGGCTTATTAAAGCTGCCTGGCCAACTATTCAACTATTCAAAAATTCAATCATAGCATCCTGGGAGAGAGAAAAAAAAGCAGACTTACTCCAGGGATTGCGGCTGATTCGCTACGTGGATGTGGCTGTGAATGTGGATATGACCTGTTTAAAAAAGTGTCGCCACCAAGCGCCGGCAAACACCACTGGCCAAAAATCAATAAATGCAAATTCATTTTTATTGTTAACATTTAAATAAAAGGTTGGTCTTCATGGCCAGCATACAATGTACAAAGCCCGGGAATGCCACCTCCGATAAACCAACGTCAATGAAAGCACTCACATTTTTTTTTTTTTTTATAAACTCACTGTTCTTCTTCATCCACAAGCGCCAGACCTTTGAGGGCCCAACTCCCTCCGCTATATAACCTCATCGTTTTGGCCCTGCTTCACCCTGTCCACCTGGCCAAAAAGGACATCAGGGAACGGAGTGTTAAGCTGCAAGTCCGCAACACGGTGAATCCCATTTTTAAAGCAGCCAATTTAATGGAATTTAAATGCTAATTTTCTGGGAAAGTTTAATAAAATTGATTGATTTAAATAAGATTAACCTTAAAAAAGTTGTATTTCAATTGTTGCAATTACGTTGAAATATTTTGTGACTTTAACTTGTTCTTAGTTTTACGTAAATATTATTTCCAACTTGAATGTTGTTTCAACTCATACAGAGCTAATGAAATATCACCCCTGTGGGGCTCAGCTAGGGATGATAATAAAGACATTATATAAGAATTTTTGTAGAAAACATTTCATTTACTTCCTGCCATTGGAGGCTGGTATTTTTTAATAACAACCAAGGGGTTGCCGCTGCCGCTGGCGGTGCTTTTCCTACAAAAAGCGTGCCAAGCGAATGAACAGCTTAATCGCCAGCACGAACGCTAAACACACTCTGTAGCGGTGGCTCCCGTTAAGAGCGACCCCTAAAAACAATAAACTAAACTCGTTTTCCGGCTGATCGTTGGTCTTTTCATAGCTGGACGGTTTTGGTAAGAGTCTAAGCTGGTAAACAGGTAAATTGAAGGAAACCAAAAGGGAGAAATAAGTCTTTGAACTAAAAGGCAAACTTAAATAAGTATACTTATATTAAGGCTTAGGGTTTTTAATCATTATTCTAAGATTAGAAAACCAAATCTTATTTTCAAAAAGCAAGCGTGTTCATGTATGACCCAAATCTATACATAAAATCACTACTAATTTTCCCCCCGAAAAGATCTTATCAATTGTTAATTACCGCACCTGAGAGTGCTCTCTCTTCTTGCATTTTTTAATTAATAAACTAATGAGACAGTATGCGATAAATTATTGTAATAATTATAACAATATCCACACCCAGTAATTTTGCATTGCCTCCGCTCAAAACTAATTCCGCATTTAATGGTGAGAATGGGTTGAAAGCATTAATAAGTTATGTTTGCTTAGAAGCGCATTTGCAACAATTCGCAATAATTTACACACCCAACAAGGCAGCGCGGTGAAATGTGCGTGCCGCTGTGCCGCTGCTCCTCATTAAAATAAAAATTCATTTCGCTGAAAAATATGAGAGAGGATGGCAGCTAGACAGACAGGCAGGTAGAGGTGCATTCAGTCTACCGTCAAATGGAACAAATTCTATTTTAGTCGAACGCGAGAAATAGTTGCATGCCGCCGCTCCTAGACATGGCACTATGAATATTCAGGGGCTCAGACAATGTGGAAGCTGACCCAAAACCCACCCAAAAGCGGCTACAAAAGCTCCGAAAAGAGAGAGGGACCCAATATATATTCTATTTGGGAACAATCAATCGAGTATGCAACACAGTGCGATTCCCACAGCCGAAAGCAGGCAACGACCCTTCGTGTAGGTCCAACTTCTTGCTCCACTGCACCCAAGTGCAATCCGGTTGCATGTGGCAACTGGCTAACTGGCCAAAGACGAGGCCGAAACCCAAGCCGGGCCTCTGCGGCGCTGCAGTTGCAGTTTAGCGGTTATATTCTGCATAAATGAATATGTAATTTTATTTTATTATGGTGCAAATTGCGAATTGAATTGTTTTTAATTATTCCATACTTCCACTCAACCACCAATTTTTCCTAACCGCCACCGCACCACACAAAGTCTAGCCAGTCGAAAATTCCATTGGAAACAAAATACTTTTTAGTCTCGAAGCCCAAACAAAACTGTTAATTATTTTGCTTCTATTTTTGTTTAATTAATAACAAGATTGGTTAACGCTAGGCGAGGTGGCATGAATAAAGTGAATGATGAACGATACCAATAGTAAATAATTATAAGCTAGTAATTAAAATAATAAAACAATTTGGGAAACATCTGTGTTAAGAGCTAATTTCTTTAATCATAAATTTATATTGAGTTTAAAGTAATTATGCTTTACTTTTTCACCAGTTACCAGAGACAGAAAAATCTCCAATGAATAGTGTCTATATTTTACGGATATATATCTTAAATAAATTCAAAATAGTAATCAAATCTGATATGATATATTTCATAAAAAATACTTTAGAAAATCCTTAAGTAACATAATTAATTCCCAGAAGATAAAACATAACTTATACTCATGTTTCACCTATTAATTCATGACTAATTAGTAATTACCCAAGTATTTTGTTTCCTTGTACATTCAAAGCGTCATGAAAATCCCCAAAAGAGATAAATCATAACACTAGTGAATTCGACCTGTGACATGTGCACTTAACACATACTTTAGTTTAATACATTTTATGGCCGTCTCCGTCCGCGGACCTTCAAAGTAGTGCAGCGGCGAGCAGTATGCAAATTTTTGCTCGCGTTTCGTGTGCGCTTCAGAGGATATTGTTTCGTTCTCGACTGGTTTTGGCTCTCCAGCTCTGGCCATAACGAGAGCTACCTGGCCGAGAGCCGACAGCCGACAGCCGGCTGCGGCTTTCTTGAACTAATTAAAAATTCCAGCGCCGCAATTGCGAAATTGGTCTCTTATCGGTTGTATCATCGACGCCACGAACGCTTAAACATGATGCGCTGATGAATAGCTGCCTAGGCTAAGGGTGCACTACATACTCTACTACTCTACTATATATATATATATGTATATATAGGTTGGGGGAAAATGGAAAAGCATATTTATGAATACGATTATTTTGCCCATGATAATTTTTTGCTGTTCCTCTCGCTCTGTGCAGGTTTATTTTGCAATGTCGATGGTGCGCCCGCAAAAGCGACGGAGGCGTTTTGCGAAACAATTTCTGTTTATGGTCCCAGACACGCGACGAACATACGAACATAGTTGCGTGGCTTTTCATCATACGAATAAAAAAATAGCAATAACGAGAGCGCTGGAGAAAACTCTTAGTCAGGTATTTTTTCTTTTCCCCCATAATATTTTCCCGCTTATATTTTTTCGAAGCCATTGCATGGCATTTCTCTGCTGGCCGGCGAAAATTTATGGAAACATATGCAACAGTCCGATGGTCCAGCACCTCTGATATGAGGGCTGATTTGGATAAGCTTTTTGAGTAAAAGCCTTGAGAATAACCTTCTTAAAGTGGTTGCCAACGATAACTGAAGTATTTACCCAAACTATATGTTTGGGAAGGACAACAAGTAAAAATAATTCTAGAATATATGATTAAAATAGTATTATTAATGGCAAATTGAACATATTTACACGTAATTACTGTTTGCAAAGCAAATATTGTTTATATGAACATCTCTTTTCGTGATTAAGTATCAGCAAATAAGATAAAGTGTGTTTTTTATGGTTAATTTCTGATTTATTCCATTATCTGCTTTTGACTAGTCACGTTTGGCTATCAAATCTTGGGGGATTTATTATATGATTACAGGGGTATATTTATAAGGTATAAATTAATAGATTATTTACCATTACCTTTAAACTATTTTACAATTATTATAAATTTTTAATAATGGTTTTGTATTTTGTACAGTCATTTAATTATGTAAGAATTTTATTTGATTTGATTTATTTATTTATTATCCTAGCGCTACGAGTATATTTAAAAGTTAAATTATTGCGCCAGTCACAAATAATATAACTAACTTCATTCAGAATTCAGTACTATTATTTAGATTTTTAAATATTATTACTCTGTTCAATTAAATCGATGTAGGTAATTACGAAAAATTACTGTGTAGGTGTTTACTAATTTGAATTTCTATTATAATTTTCTACTTACTCATAGAAAACTGATATTAATTGTGTTTTTGTGAATAATTTGTAAATAAAAGCTTAATAGTATTTATAATTCTGAAAGCATACAATTTATCGTAAGCCTTTTAAAATTATTCATATATATTTTAACAAGCATTACAATATCAATTAATTGCATTTACATTTAATTTTTTTATTTATTTATTTGAAACTATTTTAAACACATTTATATATGAATTTATTTCACATTAAGATGATTGACAGAACTGGCAATAGTTTAATAGTCAAAATGTAAAAGGCTATAATTTAACTATTAAAACCTGTCACCTTCCTAATTCTTTTCCCTGCAAACACACTTAAACGAAATAGTGAACTAAAAGAATACTTACATGAAAGCGCTTTGGCAGCGTGTAGTTCCGGCAACAGTGGCCGTTTTGGCCGGGTTAAAAGTGGGGCTGTCGCGGCTGCCGGGTGCAAAGTCCACGCCGCACGGGGCAACAACTCAACTTGTAAAGCTTCGGCGTGCTTGGAGGTCAAAGGCGTTATAGAACCAAGACTAGACCGCGACGTTGTCGCTGACGAAGGCACGTGACGTTGATGTTTTTGGCACTCGAAAAAATGTTACTTTCTAGCGTTTGCCGTTTGCCTTGTGTTTGTTTTTGTGGCACTACTTGTAGGTGGCTTCTTCGGGAGCACGCACTTTCGGCTTATTCGCGATTTTTCGGCTTTTTTCTGGCACCGCCACCCAACGCCACCCACCCGCCGCCCACTGCTGCCGCTGCGACCTTGCGCGCCCACTCTCGCCCATGATGTGCGTATTACCGAGTTCGAGCGCATACTAGTCGTATTGCATGCTCGCTTTTGGCCAAAAGCCCACTCCTGCCAAAGAGAGCGAGCGAGAGAGCGCCGCGAAGGCCGGCGAAGGGGCGCAGAGAGCGCGGGGGTTGCACGGTGGAACAGGGGAAGTTGCGCATGTGCAGTGGAAAACGGGTTTTCTCCTTTCGGCGCGAACGAGACGGACAGTGTGTGTGCACTGCGCCGCACCGCTCTTTCCAGCTGCCACGGCGGAGTGGGCGGTGGGCGGCGAGCGGTGGGTGGTGGTTGTGGCTCTGACACTGGAGTTGCAACTGGAACGCCCCGCCCCCATTTTTTTTTGCCTTTCGCGAAATATGGCCAAAATGCTCGACTCGGCAGCCTTGCTATTTTTTTGGGCCACGAATTTGCCAGCTTTTAATTAGTACACATGGCCGGAAAATGGAAAAGCCGGAGGGGAGGGGAGTGGCCTTGGGGAAAGCGGGCGGCCCGCTGGGGGTGGTGGCGGTTGTCTTCCGTATCACACCTTTGATCCAATTTAGAAATACCATGGAGTTGGCGAAATAGCCAATTAACTAGCCTCCGATCAAAAGGCAGAGCACTTCCCATTCAAGGACTCCAAAAAGGGCCCAAAGCGATCCAGGAACTAGACAGCTTCTCGTGGATATGAGTGCACAGGAAGAAAGCGGGGAAAGTTGTATTTCTTTGATACTTCAACATGTTATTATTATAATTTAACTATTATTAATTTTGAATTTTACGGATATATGTATATTTTTCTATAGATTATATATTATCGAATTATTATTAAATAAAACCGATGATTGTACACTCTTGCATTCTAGAATGGAAATTTATAAGCTTTGTGTGTTGCTTTTTATTATGTAAACAAGCCAGTAAATTAAATTTAAAATCTGAACAGAGCAATTTACATTTCTACCATTCTAATAATTAAACTTTTTGTAAAAGTTGTAATATTATTATATTAGTATTATTTTATTAACATTTAAAAGATAATTTTAATTAAATTGAATTGCATTTTTTCAATAACTGGTTTTTGCTTTCCAGATGGCCTGAAATATATGGGCAATTCCACGCGAAGGTCAACCACGATCAAAAAAATAAAAGTGCTTGAAAGCTCTTGTTTTTTATATATTTCCAAAGAAAATTGTCCAAATTTAAATAATTTAACATAAAACCCCATTTTTCTAAACACCTTTTAAGTTATTGGGCGGTAAAATGGTGAACATATGCAAATTTTGCTATTTTGCGTATTTCTATAGTACGATTTGTTTTGGTTTTACTTTGTTAACAAAGATGATATGGACAAAAATGTTCTCTCTCAAATATCGGTGGAAGTATAGAGAATAGTGCAAAAATTGCGAGCTGAACAATTCGGCAAAAATAACAGTAAGATTTTTTGCATTTGCATTATCTCTTTTTCTAATGTCCCGTGCGACATCAAAAACGTTATTTGTTATCACTGCTTGGAAACTGCTGGCACTAAATGCACAAAATTTAGTCTCCAAACAGATTTTTTGACTGGCTTTGCACTAAACAAAAACTTATTGTAAAAAATTTAGTATTTTTAATTTTATCAACAATTGAAGTTTGTCCCGTGCGACATCGTAAGTTAAAAAAAAAATTATAAACGTATATTTAGTTTAATTTATATTATTTTAGATGAGGGAAAACAATAAAAACAATGGATGCTGCTCTCAGTAAAAAAAAAATGGATTTTAAATAGCCTTAACGATTTTGCCAGTTATTTTGTTTTTTTTTTGCAAGCTCACACGGAAAGGGAGCCGTCGATGGAGTTGGCGCCATAGTAAAAAGGAAAGTTTGGCAACTAAGGCCAAAAAATTAGTTATTCCAGATGCCTTTGCTTTTTATCAATGCGCTCAACAAAATATGAAAGAGGTCCAAATGCTTTTCATCTCAGCAGATGAAA
>VNJU01000681.1:0-10462 GCA_008042675.1 Drosophila seguyi
AAGTACTCCACTGGCGTCTTTATCTCCCCGACATCAAAAGATTTGTCATCTTCCCAAATACTCTCTGGAGCTACAAACGGCCTTGTTCTCCACTTTAGCGTCTTGGGATCAATTTTCTCCAAGCAACTGTCAACAACAACGCAAGAGTCAGGTTCACATCCTTCAATCACTGTATTTTCCAGAAGGCCAATATCGATACTTTCTCCCCTTTCAAGAATTCCTTCTAAAGAAGAAGAAGAAGACTCCAGTACCGTAGAAATGTCTTCCATCTCATCACCACTTTCTTCGTCAGTAGAAACATCCCAATCGAAGTTTAAAGCCCGTTAAATTTCTTCGTTAGAAAAACCTTTCACTTTCGGTATCATATCTAAATGCAAACAAATTTATTACCACGAATGCCCAAGGTTGCTCACAAGCAACTTTGCTATTTTGAAAATTATTTACTTACTTATTGTTCACTATTAACTAAGTTTGACTATATCACTGTCTAGTTAACTCATTGCTAAATAATTCTTTGTTTATACTTTAGGATCTTTTTAAAGTTTTATAAAAGTAAATTACTATTTTCAAAAGTTCCACCGAATATCGAAACAATAATTATTGTGATGCGCGTGCTGTTTATTGCAAATATTTTCTGCAAGTCATTTCCAAATGCGTTTTTTGCTTTTCATATTTAGAGTAGACTTATAAAAGCACCGTTATCATAAAGAATGAGCAGATAAAAACAAAAGGCACGCTTACAGTTAGCTCTGAAAACATAGAAATTGCTCACAAGCAACGTTGGGCGCGAAAGGGTTAAGGACAAGGTAAACAATTTTAGAAGCGGATTGCACAGGGCGTCGGCACAATACCTAAGCACACAGCCAGGTATTCCAGGACCAGGCGAATAAGCGGGCTTTACACTTTGCAAGAGTAGAAAGTAATACCTGGCTTCCTCACTCATTCTGTAATATTTTTCTTCCACGAGGGCTTTGGGTCTAGTGTCACACCGAGATACTTAGCCTGCTCCGATAGTTTTAGTTCTATGGTATCTTAGTACTTCTGGTGAAGAGCATGTTCCGTTTTATTTGGGTTAATACCTAATCCTCAGGTCTTTGCCCATATGTTTAAAGGACCCAGCGAGCCTGTCATTATCTCACTGATAATGTCAGGATAGGGTCCAGATACTAGCAGCACCACTGGACGGAGAGCTTAGCGCGGCTGCCTTAGCCGCCTAGCTAGTGGCTGCGCCTTTCTAGGCGTTATCGCTGCATATGCGGTACCCGCTGGGGGTGCTCCACTGGACGCACAAGAAAAATTGGCAACCGCCGAGCGAGGCCGGCGTTGCTGCCGCTGGAATGGGGTAGCCCGTTGATTCCTCTGCTGGCGACCGTACAGGGGGGCTCCGCTGTCTTGTACGCTGTCTTTTCGCTATTGTACTCCGTTGGTAGATGGTACTCTGGCCCGCCCACAAATAAAATCTTTCGGGCGTGGTTTAGCCACAGATAAAAAAAAGATATCCAAGCAAGCAGCACTAGGTAGGTGGGTGCGGCGTAGCGATAGCATTTATTTCACAAATTGTGTTCAATACTGTCATCAAAAATATTTTTTTCTCTTTTGTTTATGGTTTGTGTAGCGATGTTACTAGGAGATTCACAATCAACGACCCCACAGAGCCCGTGCGGCATTGGTCTATATTACACGTCAGTTAGTATATTTGCTTCAATTACGAATATTGACGCGAAACCCAAACATACGCGATCCCGGTTTCGTAGTATAAAGCAGAAATAAAATTAACAGATCAGTAAATTTGTTAAACGGATCATAAACTAACCAAAGTTATGGAATAGATACGTAGCTACAAAAAAAACAAGTAGGAAAGCTACTGATTTTTGTAAAATTTTTAGACTTATTCGCGCAGGTCTTATTATTTAAAAAAATTAACACAAATATAAGCATTCTGTTACATTTTTATTATCCCCTTAATTTCTTAATATAATGTATGAATGTATTAATCAAAACTTATTTTTCTAACCTTCTTATTAATTTTAGGGATGGAATTGGAGATGGTCAGTTAAATATATGTTCTAAATACGAAATTCCTCAATTTGAAAGTGTTTGCAGAGATCGAATAAAAGTCACCTTTATTGTAGTACAAAAAAGAATCAATACACGGCTATTTTCGGTAAGTTTCGTATAATGTAATATTAAATATAAATCAAATTTTGAGTCAGTGCTAAAATTATTTTTAGAGGATAGCTTTTTAGCAGTTTGCTGGCTAAAACTAAAAAAATACCCTATTAAGAACATTTTCCTGTTTAAGTAACTTTTGTCATTTAGAAGTTGTGGGCGCAGGAAAATATATTTTCATTCCCGTAGTTTTTTGTTTTGCTATCGGTTTCACTTTCACTTTGACGAGAGCCGAGTGCGGAGCCGTAGCAAAAGAACGAAAACAATAGCACAACATTCTTTGTGTTCTTTCTTAAAGGTGAGTACAGGATTGAGTAGAATGAGTACACTACATTAATCATTTCCTAACACACTGTACATTAACCGAACATAATGTGTGCTACAGAGTACAGTACAGTACAGATAAATTCAATACACATTGATAAAAATGGATTCCAAAGAAGCGACGGCTTGTGCAATAAATGCTCCAAAAAATTTGAGTTATTACCATTAAATTAGAAACAAATTTGTTTTGTGCATTTGCATACATATATTGAATCTAAATTGTTTGAATTTAGAATGCGCCGTTGGATAGATCAAATGTGCACCGGTCGCCGGAAGCAAAACTAAAAAGAAATGCATCAAACTACAATAAATGCATAATTTACCATTTTTGATACATTCATGTAGAAGTCTAGTTTGTAACTTAGGAAAGGAGAAGGGTAGAAGTTCCGACCCTATAAGTATATTTTGAAGGCAAGTGAATCTAACCATGTCCATTTATCTGTCCGTTCGTCTGAACGTTTTTATGCAAACTACTCCCTCGGTTTTTTAAATATCTGAATGAAACATTGCAGTTAGTTCATTATAAGGAATGTTCTGAAAAGAAACTGCACACTTTCAATCGTATTTTTTTTGCTGAAAACTCTTACAGAGAACATATGTGCTTTCGCCTGAGCTCCGGAAAAAATATTATAGTGCTATGATTAAACTAAGTGCGTAATAAGCCCGAAAAATGAGCAGTGATCCAAAGAATGAGAGTAGAAGCTCGCCCTTTAAGCTCGGTACTGTGACGAGATAAATTTTTTTAAAGCTGTCAAACTCCATATAAAAAAACGTAGCAAAAAGAAGAGAAATTTTCTGAAAGCTAGCTTTCGGGGGTACTGTGATTAGATAAATATTGCGAGCGAAACGTGTAAAAGCGTTGCCAGATCAAAAAACAAATCAGCTGTGATTTCGAAGCGAAATAAATTAATTTAATTATTTTGAAAGCTAGTTACGGAGGGGAAGGAACAAAAATGTCCAGAATTGAGCGGTTTTCCTCTCGTGAGGAAAAAGTGGCCTTAATAAAAGTAGTTGAGGCAAAGCCCGTAATATGGGATTTAACTCACAATGAGCACTTTAGTTCTATATTTGTAAACAGTGCATGGGAGGCCATTGGCAAGGAGTTGAAAATTTTCCATTTATGTTCATAATACGAAAGTAATCAGTTATTGGGCGTCGACGACCGTGGGGCCTCTGGTTATTAGCCTTCAGCTCCATAGCGGCATAGTACATCAGCACTATTCCCCTACCTAAACGGCTTGAATTAATTTTAATATTTGATTTTATTAAGCTTGTTTATATAAAACAGCTGTGCATAATTGTCAGTTTGACCCCTTTTACGCGTTTTCTGCCTTTTCTTTAAATTATTTGGTTACACTGGTTTCCGAGCAAAATATATAGCAATTTCGCTCGGAACTTTTTGAAAGCCAATTTATCTTATCACAGTACCCACCTTAACTCTTACTTCTCAACACGCAATATAATAAACCAAAGATTAGCCGTACCAACACAAACAATGAACAAACTAGGAGTTCCAATGATAACTGATTCTCCATTGCAGCAGAGGAGGAAAACAACCAAACAGAACTAGGGGAGGTGACCCAAGAGAAACCAAAACCACTTATTTACATAAGGGAAAAAAGCTCCAATGCCCTGGTCAACAAAATTGTTGCCCTGGTCGAGGACGAAAATGTTCATGTTGTTTCGCTTATTAAAGGAAACATACACGAAACCAAAATCCAAACGAACTCGGAAGCACACTTTAGAGCCGTGTCTAATTACCTGGTGGAATCAAAAAAGAAGTTCTACACATACCAACTAAAAAGCAGCAAGGGACTGCAAGTAATACTTAAAGGAATTGAACCTGACGTCGCCCCCTCCGAGATTCAAGCACTTAAAGCCAAGGGCTTCTGTGCCAAAAATGTTAGCAATATAATTAACAGAAACAAAACCCCGCAACCACTATTTAAGGTCGAGCTCGAACCAGACAGCAAAGCCTTACAGAAAAACGAAGTGCACCCGATCTACAAGCTGCAGCTGTTACTGCATAGAAGGATTACCGTGAAAGAACCACACAAACGCAGCGGCCCTGTTTAATGCACAAACTACCAGGAGTTTGGATACACCGAAACGTACTGTACACTTTGGACAGTCTGCGTAGTCTGCGGAGACTTCCACAACTCCCTAAACTGCCCCGAAAGCAAAGAAGACCCAAAAAGGAAAAAATTTGGCAACTGTGGAGGAAACCATACGGCAAACTACAGAAGCTTTGCGGTGTATAAGGATCTGAAGAGTCGCATGTGACAAGGGACAGCTACGCGTCAAAAAAATATGCAAAATGTGTATTATAAATCAAAAAGTACGCCAGACGTAGCCAAGGCAGCCAGATCATCATTAGGTCCGCGAAATACCACCAAGGGCATCTTCTACGCCGAAGCCCTTCGAACAGATATGAAAAACCCTCTCTAGCCACATAGCAGACACCAGGGCAGCCGCAAAATAATTTGGAAACCATGATGTTTACTATTACAAAGTATGATGGAATGCATGTCATTCATGAAAACAACTATGCAAACCCTTGTTCAGAACTTGAATATGGTGATTCAGTAGCTTGTAGCACAACAGCCCAAATAATTAATGTGAAATAAATAATACCAACGGCACTTTACGGCAAAAATTTGAAATAAATCAATTCCTAAATATTAATTACATCGACGCCATGCTGCTTGTTGAAACGCACCTCGTAAAGGAGGGTATACCTTCTACCGCACAGATCACCCGGATGGCAAAGCCCACGGCGGAACCGGCATCCTAATCCGAGAACGCATCAAACACCACTTTCACCAAAGGTTTGCAACAAATCACTTGCAAGCCAGGACCATAAAAGTGCAGTCGGGAAACGATAACCTTTGCATTGCGCTGTCTACTGCCAACCTCGCTTTACTATCTCTAACGGTCAATTCATGGATTTTTACAACACACTGGGGGATCGTTTCATTGCTGCAGGGATCACGCCTTGTGACTCCGAACGGAAGGATGTTGCATTTCCAGTCGGAATGGGCTAGAGGGGCATCGATATATCGATAGGGTAAGAGCGAAGGGATAGAGGATAGGGCAAGAGCGAACCGGGAAAAGGGGAACGGTGGCGCCCCCTAGATCTCGGCCAGCTTTTCTTTTTAAGAGAAAGGGCTGTTGTCCTTGAACTCGAGCGTTGCCCTGAGCGCCAAAACAAACGGTTTCTCGAAGGGGGAATTCAGGCAACGGAACGAGCCCATATAGGTAGAAGTAGGCAGACAGGGGAAAGGCAGTAGCTTGAGAGACGGGAACGAGCAGGCGGTGTCAGTGAGATTTAGCAGCTGAAAATTTGAAGAAAACGTGAGTTAAAGTGGCCGACAAGGTTAAGGCTAAAATAAAAGGTGTTTTTTTTTTATGGCCACGACACCTTTTTATTTAATTTATTTTTGCCGGATTAAACCTTGTTTTGGTGAAGTATACATACTTACGGAACTGACCACGAGCGAGCACCAATACGCCGCCGCCAGAGACGACTCGTAGGCAGCAAGTAGCCGCCACTTGACCAGTCGCCATCAGGCCGGAGCCTTCCCGAAGTTGGAGATAATAAGCCGGTAAGTCCGTTCCGGGTGAACTTTGCCGTGAACCGGCGGAGAAATTTTGCCGCGCTTCCAACTGGGCGACAAACTGCGGTGGCCAAATATTTGGGTCGGCATCAGGCCACATACAGCCGGGAGAAGCTTCCCTTCTACTCCTGCTGCTGTATACCGCAGTTTCTCCCTCAATATTTTCGCCGCTACCCGAGGAAACTAAGGCCGTCCTCTTCCTGCAAATTAAGGAAATAATTAATTGTTTGTAGTATAAGTTATTAAATTGAGTTTCGATTTACCATGATCTCTCCGTCCTTTGTCCTCCGCGTCCCCTAACTCGTGTCAGGGATTTGTGCAACACAAGTGCTGAAATAAAGAACGAAGAGTCGGTTCAGAAGAAGCAGCGATTAAATATTGAACAATAAACAAACCCCCCTTCTATTTCTCTTGGAGCTCCAGCAGGGATACTAGGTAGAAATTTTGGGAACTCACCTGGGGTCAACTTGTGGCTACATTTTTTTTTTTGCGGAGCGCCGCTTCTCCGCCAAATCTCGAGAAAGCCGCAGCCTTGGCGCGAGCGCAATTAGATTAATCCAGACATGTTAGGATTAAGTCCAATCTGAAAATGTATAAGGAATTAAAAACGCAAATATGAGCCGTGAATGGAAGTATTTCCCTGGGAGAGATGAGCCGGTCGCCAGGCCGCCTGGAATAGGCTTTGGTCCGCCGGAGATGGGTGATGCCCCAAGATCCTCAGGAGGCATTACTAGGTTGGGTGGGCGCGTCGTGGTAGGTCATTAAAGCCACCAATTCTGTCCGGCGAGTGTCGTCCAAATTACGTCTTATTTTTGTTTGTTTACTTTTTTTTTGTAGCGATGGGAGTTTGTAGTGTCGAGACGTCCGATATTTATCGGTGTTTTTGTTTATTGTGCGGACTGTGGGCATCAGGTCCACCCCTACAGGCTGACGTCGCACAACACTAACTGGATGAAATACAGAAAGTATGTGAGTTCCCACATTGAGCTAACTCCTCAACTAAATATTGAAGAGGACATCGACAGCTCTATCGCCGCTCTTGAAGAGGTACTCGTCAAAGCAGCCAGGATCTCAACACCAAAACGGAAGGATGGGGAAATAAAGAAGTTAAAAACCAACCTGCAAAATGAAATGCTGCCATGCTCAAAGCAACTCCTTACTGAAACCACCAGCAAACTGATGATGATGAAAAACTCTCGTCAACTAGTACGAAGCATCCCATTTGGAGGGCTCTGTTGACCGGTGATCCCAGATTGCAATAGGCAATAATTTGTGAATATTTATATTACAATTTGAGTAAGACCAATGGTCTTTTCTCTTTTATGGTTTTCTTAGCTTCATTCGAGGGGTTCTTGTTTTTAAAGTTATTGCTAATGACGCGCAACTGCGCTGCCTGCCAGCCCGGCAGCGGAGCGGTTGTCTTATGTATATTCTTATTTCCTTAGTTGCTGAGAACAACGATCAAGCGGGAGAGTCACACGCCCTTATTTGGTTATTATTATTATTATTATTATTATTATACTAACAGTGTACTTGATCGGTTATACACTCTATGTGTGCGATCATTTTACATCCAGCCACTTATGTTTGAACTTTTTTTATTTTAATGACTGCGACGAAGATTCACAGTGCGTAAAGTGTGTACTCGATATGTGCGTATACCACCGCTCACCCAAATTTAAGCTCTTCTATTGAAACCGTTAGGTTGCTGGGCCCTTAGCGACAAAGACAGAGCCGAAACATTTGCCTTAAATTTCAGGGTCGTATTCCAGCCGAACCCCGCTAAAATCCACTTTGAAACTGAATCTACGCCAATATCATTTAAGCCGTACGAGATCAAAAGAAGTCATCAGGGAGCTAAAACCAAAAAAGGGTCCAGGCGGTGACATAATAACTTAAAAAATGATATTGGAGCTTCCGTACTGTGCTATTGAGGTCGTCTGTAAGTGAAATCATAAATCTCGGCTATTACCCAAGAAAATGAAAAAAATCTTTTATCACAATTATACCGAAGCCTGGAAAAGTTCACACGATTTCGTCATCTTACAGACCAATAAGTTTATTATTATGCCTGTCCAAATTATTCGAAAAATGTTGTCTAACGCGCATAATACTATCTTTGGGAGCTCACAATATTATCCCAGCGCAACATTTTGGCTTCAGAGAAACACACGGAACTATCAAGCAAGTTAACAGAATAACATCAGAGATTCGCACAGCCTTTCGAGCATAGAGAATATTGCAGCGCGATATTCCCCGATGTATCTTAAGCACTTTACTGCGTCTAGCTCAAAGGTCTAATGCATAAAATTAAAACACCATTGCCTGGGTACACTCAAACTCCTTGAATCTTACCTCTACGACAGAGCCTTTGCAGTGGAGTCCCACATGGCAGTGCATTTGGGCCAACTCTATTCGTCCTTTACACCGCGGATATTCCCACTATTGACCGACTAACAACATCCACCTTCGCTGACGACACTGCGAATCGCCTCAGCCGCTCCAGATTCGCAGTCCGTACAACATCCCATGGTAGATGAGAAGTGGCTATCTGACTGGCATATTAAAAAAATAAACGCAGACAAGTGTAAACACGTAACGTTTGCTCTTAACAGACAAATTTGCCTTCCGCTCTGCCTGAATAGCACACAGATCCCCCAGGTCAATGAAGTAACGTATCTCGGTATCCACCTAACATGGCGTAGGCACATCGAATGCAAGAAACTGCCCCTAAAACTAAAGCCAACAGTCTCCACTGGATTGTAAACTCCCGATCGCCCTTGTGTCTGGACTACAAGGTCCATAACTATCACTGGGGCACCATAATGTATTTGATGCTGAACAAGGGAGTCAGCTATCCCGCCAGCAGAACATTGCTGTTGGCGGAATATACCTTTTACCCGGTTCCGAATGGGGCACGACGCCGCCATATTCCTGTATGAATTTTCCACCAGAAAATAAAACCCGAAAGAGGAAAGACGCTTTACGTAAACACTTCACATACACAAATCTTTTTAATTATTGGGAATTTTGGAACCGCAACATTTTGGTCCTTCGAGCCGGATTTTCCAGCGCTTTTGTCGAGATAGGTACGGTGCCAAATCCCCACCATATATGTATGTTTATACACATGTATATATTACCGCGATCCAATTTAATGCTCACTATCAACTAGTGGCCGCCTGCGCAGTAATATATGAATGTATGTGTGTATATACTATATACATCCACCCCAATTCATGTTTATCCTAAAAACTCCACTTCCCAATAAAGAGACTTAATACAAGTCCGCCACCTAAACATTTCCATACAACATAAACGTACTTACATTCCATGTATGCTGGCCGATCTATGAACATACATACAGCTGCAAAAAAAAAATAGCACCACCTGCCCAACCAAACTTTAAATAGGTGTCCTACGTACATTTTTGGGTTTAAAAAGAGCTAGATTACATTTTTAGAAAGTTAAAACCCTTAACTAATTAGGAAATAAAAAACAACTACAATTGTTCTATGAATTCTTAACTTATTTATGGAACTTTATTGAAAATTACAAAATTAGGCGAAAAAAATAATAGCACCACTTCAGAAAAAATGCTTTAAACTCAAAATATAAACTAAACAGTAACAAATTCACTAATAACAAATGATTGCGTATTAAAACTATACTCATCCCACTAATTTAATATTTGGTAGTGTATCCCTTATTAGCAATAACAGCTGCGCAGCGTTTTGGAATAGAGTCAACCAGGTCCTGGCACAATTTTGGGGATATTTCGCCCAAGGACTCCTTAATCACGGCCTATAGCTTTTCGTTATTAGTTGGCTTAGAAGCTGCAACTGCCTTTTTAATGTCCGACCAAAGGTTTTCGATGGGATTGAGGTCTGGCGACTGTGCAGGCCACTCCAGAACATGAACTGATTTATTTTGGAACCATTCCTTGGCTTTCCTGCTGGTGTGCTTGGGGTCATTGTCTTGTTGGAAGTCCCATTTAAGTGGCATATAGTATTCAGCGAAGGGTAGCATCACCGTCTCCAAAATATTTACATACACATGTTGATCCATGATAGTTTTTGTCAAATGTGTTGGTCCAACTCCATAGACCGAGAAACAAACCTACTGGATCCTCCGTGTTTAATTGTTTTTATTGTGTAATTAGGCTTATATTCGGTGTTCTTAGGACGCCTTACATACGATCGAGATCTTTTGCCACTAAACATAACATCTGACCATAAAATGTTTCTCCATTTTTCGCATGGCCAATTTAAATGATTTTTGGCGAACTAAATGCGCATGGAAATGTGTCTCGCATTTAAAAGAGGGACCTTCCTTAGACTGCACGCTTTTAA
>VNJU01000685.1:0-10055 GCA_008042675.1 Drosophila seguyi
CCCCAGACCTTTACTTAACCCAAACTACCTTCTCTACCTCCCCCGAAGCGCATTCCCTTCTTTTTGCTGACTTAAAAACGAAACAATTTTTACAACTTTGTTGTTTGCCAGCGGCAGGCGGCGGCAGAGTATTTCTAGTTGGAAAGCTGGAACCTCCTGGATGTCCTCCGCCTGGTCCACCTCCTGGTCCACCTCCTGCCTTGGCCCGTAAAGTGAATGTAGTAATTTTTCACAAAAATCTTTGTCTTTAATGGACCATCAAGTGTTCCCTTCGCCAGTGTCCTGGGCTCTTTGGCTTTTGGACCCAGGCTAGACAGGACTTTGTTCCTCTCTCTCTCTCTCTTTTGGTCTCTGTCTCTGGAGGGTATCGTCAATATTGCTATACGGTTGTTAAAAATGCGTTTTAATGCTTCAATAAAATACAAAAAGTTTGCATTAAAAAGGAGTTGTCTTCTCTTGCTGCTTTAGAGGGGGGTTTGTCATCCGGACAAAGCAATTAGCGTAAAAAAGAAGCGAGACAGGACTTACAACTAGCTCTATGCTGGGAACTTTACCTTGGTGAGAAAAGGAGTAGAAGGAGTTCCTCCTGCCTAGGTTACTCCCTCAATTCCATACTCCTCTCATATCGATTTGCATTTTGCATTGTGCATTTTTCGAGGCACAATTAATGTTTAATCAACAAAGTGCCAGGATGCATCGGCCAGGGTCCAAGGCACAGGTCCTGGTCCTGCCCCGATGATGAAACTAGCGAAATTGCATCAAAGAAACGAAAATATTTGCAATGCGTGGAAGTTGCGGCACAAAAAATAAAAATAAAAAAAATAAAGAACGTTGAAATAAAAATGAAAATCGGATAATGCAAACAGCAAATTAAAAACGAAAAAAGAGAGAGGGAGAGGAAGAGAGACAGGAGCCTCGAACATGTCCCTGTGACTCTGACTCTGCCTCTGTCCCCTGCCTCATCTCCTGTCTGCTCCCATTCTCGTCCTGGTAATGCTGATGCCATGTTTGGTAACGCTAATTGAAAGCCACTGCCGCCTTTGCGCTTTGCAGCCAAAGACAAATATTGGATGGACCGCAGCTTTATGCATATTTAAAATCAATTAAGTCAATAAATAATAAGGACAACCTTAATGCGATTGCATATATGTTTATATATATATATATATATATATATAGAGAGAGAGGAAGGTGGGGCAGGTTGTAACCAAGAGGTCAAGATACGGACTTGGTTTTGGCTGCTTGGACACGCTTCAAGGACCCTCCACGGCTGAGTTGCATAATTTGTTGCCATTTTTTTGTGCAAACTCGCCTCAATGCACGCCAGTCGCGATGCACTGGGCCACGAAAATCTGGGAACAAAGACCTCCCCAGCTGACCCCAGGTTTCTCCAGTTAACTGGAGCGGCGAGGAGCCGGGTAAGCGAAGCGAAAATCAAACGAAACAATTGGCTAAAACGAGCTGCAACCTTTTCTTTTTTCCCCTTAACAGGAGCCACAAGCGACTCCAACTCCGACTCCGACTGGGAACTGGGATTGCATTTCCGAAAAAAAAGTAGCAGCATGCAAGAATGTGGCACACACTCTCAAAAAAAAGGTGGCACTGGGCATGGGGGCATCAGGATGTGTCCTTGTGTCGGTGGCGAAAAGCCAAAAGCAATCAGAGTGCCACAGTGCGTCGGCAGTCTCCCAAAAAGAATGCAACGGAGATGGCAAAAGACGAGCTGGGTCCTGGGTGTGTTTCCCCCCCAGTTTTCATTCATGACGATGAGCTCGTAAGCCCCATGTCCTTGCCACCACTCTCTGTCTGTGTGTCCGTGTGTGTGTGTGCATCTTTTTGCTTTCGTTTTAGAAAACTCACGACACTCGAACCGGGAGCCAGAGCCAGAGCCAGAGCCAGCCGTCGTCATCAAAAAGGAACTGCAACGAATCAAGGACGAATTTTTTGGCAATTTTTTTAGCTCCACATTCAGGTCCACATTCACATCCACATCCACTTCCTCCCACCCATCCATCCATCCATATAGCCACGTTACTCTCGTCCTCGGTTTGGCTTTGTTTTCTCGACTGTTGCTTTTCCTTTTTCCTCACCAGCACACACACACACACACACACATACCGACAGGATGCACACGTGGCGATTCTTTGGCGCTTTTTTCCAGCGACTGAGCCGAAAAAAGGAAGCACCAGGGCAAGGCGACCCAGTTATTGGAGTGTGTGTGTGTGAGATTGGGGAGTGGAGATTGGGGAGTGGAGATTGCAAATTCGAGTGGCATCAAGTGATGTCCATTGAATGCTCATTAGGGTAACCGCTGACTTTGATTCTCCTGCTCCTGATCCTGCTTTTGGTCCTTCTCCTTCCTTCGAAAGCGGTGCTAAAACGCAATGCGTGGCACAAATCTAAAACTGAGCAGAAAGAGCTGACATCTGGTCAATGGATTAAAGCACTATCCATGCTGCTCCAGTTCTTACTTCTCTTATGGTTCTACTTTCAGTTACTGCTCCTCCTTTTGCTCATGCTTTTTGCTTTTGCTTCCATTCCTGCTCATGCATATGTGATGTTATGATGCCACCAAACCAGCACCAGCTGTGGCATGCAAAAGAGCCCAGGATACGGATACGGATGCGGCTGTGAATCCCGCGACTAAGCCCAACCAGTGGCAACAAAAGGAGCCAAAAGTGGAACGAGTCGAGTGTGAGAACACAAATCCCGGTTTGTAAGCCAATTTGCACTTAGGCTTATCTAATGTCGTATCATTTGTATAATGCTCTCTCTGTGTGTGGGTGTGCGATACTTGATGTCTACTGTACGAGCAGTCAATACAGGGGCTCCGATGGCTCTACGCCTTCCTCCTTGCACTATGCTGGAGGAGTGAACATGTGCGTGTGTGTCCTGTGTGCTGTGTGTTCGCCTTATCCTGCGGGGTTCATTTCTAAGCTCATTTATGTTTATCACAAATGCGTGCCAAAGTGTGTCGTTATTCTTTCAGAAAACCCCTCTAACCAACCTCAGAGCCTGTCCATTCTCTCAGACTACATCCTGACAGCCTGCTCGAATTTGGTCTCGATGTTGTTGCTGGCTTGGCGCGAACAAAAACATTTCAAATATTCAAAAAAGCCGCACACACACACACCCTCTTACACACCCTCTTCCCTCCTTGGGAACTGTACTCAACTAGTCGGGACATGTACTGGCCATAGAAATTCATCTAACGGCTGTAACAGGTAATTGAACTTGGTTATATGGCCCTCGGAATGGCATCGCGGAGCTCTCGCGCGCGAGTTTTTCTTGCAAATGGAAATGTGGAAATGCCAGAGCATTGCCTAGGGCCAAGGGGGACTGAGAGGTTATAAGGGTGCAAAAGGGAAATACCAATGGCAATGGCAATGGCAATGGCAATGGAAATGGAAATGGAATTGAATGACGCGCGCGTATCGTGTGCCAAATGTGATGTCTCCACCCACCGCGTGCGAACTATATAATGCGGGCATAAAAAGGATTTGCACAAGGAGTAGAAGGAGCAGGAGCTGGAGCAGGAGCAGGAGCTGGAGCATGTGTGTGAAGTCAATTTCCAAGACTACATGAAAATTGCAAATTGTACGTACATAGTTCGGGGGGAGGTCTGGGGGCCAACTGTTGAACTGTTGAATAATTCATGGCCAACTGGAGATTTGTGCAGGGCATCAGAGCAGAGTCAGCGTGTGTGTGATGATGATGATGTCTGCCTAAGCATGCCTGAGCATGCCGATTTGTGGCACGCATAACTGTAAATCGCCGGGAAAGCCAGCCACAGAAATGCTGAGCCAGTAGAGGATGTGAGGGCTTAGTTCAAAGAAGGAGCAGGAGTGGGAAGTAGCAACAGTAACAACAGGAAGTGAAGCTCTGTCCTCGAACTCTGTGCAAACTGTGCCACACAACAACAACAAAAGCAAACCAAAAACATTACAAAAAAAAACAAACTCAAAAATACAGAAAAATCAAAACCCATGCTGCACTTGGCTACGTTTCGTGGATTTTCTTTTGCTGGCGCACAAAAAACACACACAAAGCGAACACACAGACACAGAGGAGAACTCTCTCGTCCTGCTGTGGTTCCTGACTGGGCGCCATGTGTATGCCTGTGTGCATGATGCAACATGCATTGCCGACTTTGGCTTGGTCCTGTTGTGTTAGGGACTTCTTTCTTTTGTTTCAACGGCAACAGGTGGCACCTGGAACTGAAGTTCCTGGACACATGCAGCAGGCGGCCACAGGACACAACCACAACCGCGACACGACCCACTGCCCACACTGAAGGACGTTTTTCCTTCCTTTTGGCATACAGCCATGCAGGCTGGCAGGCTGGCAGACTGCTTTTTTTGTCTCTGTGTGTGCGCCTGACTGCTCCTTTTTCCTTACCTTTTTCTTTTCCTTTTGACCTGTGTGCGGGTCCCCCCCCAAAGAAAGCACCAAAAAAATTTAAATTTTAAAGTATTTTTCGATTTATTTAAGCATAATTCTTGGTATAATTTCTCTCTAGGCTCTAGGTTAAAAGTTAATGTGCTCCCTTAGACTGCATTCCGGAAGCTGGCAATGTCGCTGAGCTCCAGTGGCTTCCACTGGATGTCCACATGCTTGTGGATCTCCTCCTCCTCGCAGTTACCGCCCGTGCAGCTGGTTACATTCTTATGATTATCAGCTGGGTCTATGGATTATCGCATTTTGAATCACAGTTAAAGAGTGTCACGGAAGGCAAGGGTATCCTTATCAGTACTCACCGTATTTGTGGTCATGGTCCTCGTCACAGGTCTTGGGGCAGAAGACAATCTTTAGGTCTATGGGCTCGTACACCTTGACGATGAGCTGCGGCACCTTTTCGGTGGTATAGTTTCCGGGTATGGACACTAGCGGGCGAAGGATATTCGAACTATTAACTTGACTCACTGGGCTTAGGGTGGAGGTGACGGCGATGGGTGTTAGGTGTACGGTTTGATTGCTCGCCGCCAGCAGCCATGGCCTGCTGTTCACGGACAGCACTTCCTGGTGAACTGCCGGCGGCGGCGGCGGCAACGTGGTTGGTGTTCCTGTTTTCAGTGTGACCTTTGAGGCATGAGCTTTTCCTGACTTTTTCAGCAGCAGATTTGTCAAGAAACTTCTTGGCACTCTCGTTGGCTCGCCCTGTGTCACTGCTGATGATTCTGTGGCTGTTGTTGTTGTGCTTGATTCAGTGTTTGAGGCTGTAAATGTTGAAGTGGATAGTGTCCTAGGTGTTCTAGTCGACTGTGTAAAGTGTGTTGTCTCTTGGGGACTGACTGTGGTGGCTCTGCTGGTGAGCCCTAGGATGCGACCAAGGAAACTAAGTCTTCGACTGGCTTCATCTGCCAGGGAATTGCTCTGGCTTATTCCTCCATTTGCTTCGGCTGAGGACGGCTGCCTCAGGAAGCTGGCGGTGGGCATTTGTTGATTATCACTACTCAATCCTTGTGGCTGCGCTTTAGAAGGTACTTCATGAGGCACAGGAACAGGAACAGGCTGTAACTGTGATTGTGGAACAACAACTATGTGTCGCTTGGCATTGACTGTCGGTGTCTTCTTGGCCAATGCTTCCTGACTTGGATTAGTCAAATCGCTGACAGGCTCATCTTCCATATAGTCATCCTCATCATCATAATATTCCGAGCTACGCTGGAACTTGTTTCGAGCTTGAAGCTTTGGCTTTGGGCTAGAGGTTAAAGTAGTGGAGGTCATGGGGGAGCTGGTACTTGTGCTAATAATAGAACTAGTACTTGTGCTTGTGCTTGCAGTTGTACTTGTAGTTGAACTTGAGCTTGAGCTTGTACTTGTACTAGAACTTGCACTAGTACTTGTTCCAGTTTTCCTTCCATCGAAAGCCACAGGCAGTGGCTGCAGTCGCTCCTTCAGCAGGCTTAGCAACAGACTCTTTCGTGCCCCCAGACTCTTGATCCCACCCGGTATCTCGTTCTCGGCCTCATCATTAGCATAGTCAGAGTCGGAGTACTCCGAATCACTCATCGTCGTCGTCGTCTCCAGCGGCTGTGCTGTGGTCATCCGCCGCGTAATACTCGACTGGGAGCTAGTTTCTTGCTGCTGCTCCGTGGTCGTTGTGGTCGTGATGCTGCTGGCCATGGCCTTGGGAGCATTCCTCCTCTCCAGCACTTGATTGTCTCCGTCGTCGTCGATGTACTGGTGCTCTGCGGAGTCATAATACTCAGAATCCGCTGGCTCAGGCTGGACCTGGGACTGTACAGAACGTTTCTGCGTGGAGGCCAGCTGCTGGATGGAGAGACGCAGCGAGTGGGCAATGAAGGGCTTGGAGGTGGCCAGATTGTGCTTGGCCATCTGCGAAATGGTCACGCCGGGCGGACGCTGGCTGGGAGCACGCTGCTCTCGACTGGCCGGAGTGGTGGTGGAGATTACGTTGAACAGTTTTCTCAGGATGTGAGCTGCTGCCAGGGTGGACATGGTGGGCACCTTGGCTGTTGTTGCCTCGGACTCAGCCGAAAACGATGGCCCGTCGTCCATGTAGTCCAGGGACGCTTCTCTGGAGTGAAAACTGTTGGCCCTTGGGGGCTGATGCAGCTCCTCGTGCTTCCCCAGCGGATTCCCGCTCCCACTTATCGTTGTGTCGGTGTGTGTGTGTTGGTTGGATGACTGTTCGCTGGTCTGTTGTTCTTTCACCCGGAGTGACTTCAGGTGTTGTGTCGGTGTGCATGCTGGGTGTGTGTTTGTATCTGCAAGGCGAGCGTGTGTGTGTGTGTGGATTAGGTGTTCTCTGCTTCTGCTCCCTGTTTCGAGTGGCGATCGCAGGTGACTTGGGGCTGTGGCTTACCTGAGGTGGAGTCCGGGTCGGGACAGTGGGGTCGCGTCGTCAGGTCCGTCGTTGCTGTGCTGTTGCTGTCGGGGGCTGGCGAGGTCGTCACTGTGCTCGTCGCAGTCACGGATGTCGGTTTCTCAGTTGTAGTTGGTCCCTGGGTACTTATGGTCACTGTGGATGTCTCCGGAGTCGTCGTCGTAGGCCTTTCAGTGGTTATTAGTACTGTCGTTGTTTCCGTTGTTCTCGTGGATCCCGTGGTTGGCCTAGGAGTCGTTGTGGTTGTTGGTTTCTGGGTCGAGGTAGTCACTGTGGTTGGTTTTGTCGTAGTCGTCGTTGGCTTAAGAGTCGTTGTAGTTGGTTTAGGAGTCGTCGTGGTTGGGTTAGGAGTCGTCGTTGATGGTTTAGGAGTACTCGTTGTCACTGTAGTTGATTGTGGAGTGGTCGTTGTTGGTTTCAGTGTAGTTGTGGTTACTGTAGACGTTTCAGTAGTGGTCGTTGTTGGCTTAGGAGTCGTCGTTGTTGGTTTTGGAGTCGTTGTAGTTGGGTTAGGAGTCGTCGTAGTTGGTTTAGGAGTCGTCGTTGTTGGTTTCGCTGTAGTTGTGGTTACTGTAGACGTCTCAGTAGTGGTCGTTGTTGGCTTAGGAGTCGTCGTTGTTGGTTTCGGGGTAGTTGTGGTTGGTTTAGGAGTCGTTGTTGGTTTAGGAGTCGTCGTTGTTGGGTTAGGAGTCGTCGTTGTTGGGTTAGGAGTCGTCGTTGTTGGGTTAGGAGTCGTCGTTGTTGGTTTAGGTGTCGTCGTTGTTGGTTTTGGAGTCGTGGTGGTTGGGTTAGGAGTCGTCGTTGATGGTTTCGGGGTAGTTGTGGTTGGTTTAGGAGTCGTTGTTGGTTTAGGAGTCGTCGTTGTTGGTTTAGGAGTCGTGGTGGTTGGATTAGGAGTCGTCGTTGTTGGTTTCGCTGTTGTTGTGGTTGGTTTCGCTGTTGTTGTGGTTGGTTTCGCTGTTGTTGTGGTTACTGTAGACGTTTCAGTAGTTGTCGTTGTTGGTTTAGGAGTCGTTGTTGTTGGTTTTGGAGTCGTTGTTGGTGTTGGAGACGTTGTGGTTGGCTTAGGAGTCGTCGTGGTTGGTTTAGGAGTCGTTGTGGTTGGTTTAGGAGTCGTTGTTGGTGTTGGAGTCGTTGTGGTTGGTTTAGGAGTCGTCGTTGTTGGTTTAGGAGTCGTTGTTGTTGGTTTTGGAGTCGTTGTGGTTGGCTTAGGAGTCGTCGTGGTTGGTTTAGGAGTCGTCGTTGTTGGTTTTGGAGTCGTTGTGGTTGGTTTAGGAGTCGTTGTTGGTGTTGGAGTCGTTGTGGTTGGTTTAGGAGTCGTCGTTGTTGGTTTCGGAGTAGTTGTGGTTACTGTAGACGTTTCAGAAGTCGTCGTTGTTGGTTTAGGAGTCGTCGTTGATGGTTTTCGAGTCGTGGTGGTTGGGTTAGGAGTCGTCGTTGATGGTTTCGGGGTAGTTGTGGTTGGTTGAGGAGTCGTTGTTGGTTTTCTGGTAGTCGTTGTAGCAGTAGTTCTTGTCGGCTTTGGAGTCGTGGTTGTGACTGTACTGGTTTCTTGAGTAGTCGTTGTGGGTTTTGGAGTACTCGTTGGTACCGTGCTGGTATCCGGAATGGTCGTTGGTTTCTGAGTTGAAGTTGTTGTTGTCGGCAAAGTGGGACATGTGTGTGCCGGCGTAGTAGTCGTCGTCGTGGTCTCGGTAGTTGTGGGCACAATAACAATATTATTGGAAAGATGCAGAGCCTTTACAGCTTCCTTCGGCTGCGGGGTCTCGGTGAACCGCTTGTATTGGTACTTGGTAGACTGATACTGTGTGCTGGTCGTGGCAGGTGTGGAGCTGGGCGGGAGGGCAATATTCACCGAGGGCTTGACCATTTTCTCATCCTCAAGGTGCAAACTGTCAGAGGCTGGCTCCTTGCTGTGATAAGTATCATACGAATGCGAAGGATAGCCATAGTTTGGTTTAGCTGTGGGCGGTACGACAATGTTCTCTTGCAACCTTCCAGACTTTAAAGCGGACTCCTTGCTAGCCACTCCCGTATCGTAGTCATCCTCCTCGTAGAGCGGAGCAGCCGGATAGGGCGGGTAATACGGATAATAGGGAACCGCCGGCGGGTAGTCGTAGCAATCCACCTCGCTGCGTGGCCGGCACAGTTTCCGTTCCGTATCGAAGCTATTGCTGCCGGGGCACTTGAAGCGCGTCTGCAGATAGTTGCCGTTCTCCTGCTGGCGGCACGTATAGTACAAAGCGCAGTCCGTCGGCGAGCGGAAGGTGCCCTCCTCGGTGCACACGGGAAACTTGAGCTCACAGTTCTGCGGAATGTAACTGCCGCTGGCCGATATCTCCGTGGAGGGGCACTGGTCGCCGGGCACACACTTGCGGACCAGCGGCGAGAAGATGGTGCCCACGGGGCAGGCGAATAGCCAGGGCTGTGTCTGGTTCTTGTCGCACCGATAGTACACCTTGCAGTCATCCGGATGGGGAAAGCGACCCTCCTGCTGGCACTCCTTTGGCCGGGAACGAGGCGTCTGGACAGCCTGCTGAGAGCTCCGCTGCTGCACACAGCGTCCAGTGGTGGAATCGAAGCTCTGATGGGGAGCAAGGATGCGATTAGAGGTGACTTTGGACTTGTTGAACTTGTTGAACTTTTAAAACTTGGACCCTGGGTCACTCACCTGATGGTTCCGGCACTTGCTGAAGATCACACAGTTGGATTGGCACACATAGTAGTACTGATGCTGGTCGGGATGCGGCTTGATGCCAATGTAGTTCCGCGAACAACGATTATTCTGAGGCACAACGAGTAAGGGTAACAAATAGGGGTAAAGAGGGTTTTTTTGTGACATTTTTTATGGCTCATTCCCTTGGTAGGGCTGAGTACATTATAGAATTTGAAGATGTTAAATATTAACCTTCCAGAATTTTGAAAAAAAAAATAATATAATAATTGTTTCTGCCCAAGAAAATAATATAAATAATTAATGTTTAAATATGGTTAAGAAAAAACACTTCTCAACATGGTAAACTTATTTTTCTAAGATTTTTGAAAGATATAAAAAAAGAATTTAGGTATTTTCCCACCAGAAATCCATATTAAAATAATAAAAGTAATTATTTCCAGCCAAGAAAATAGAATAATATTTAAAGTAAGTGATAAAATATGAAATAAAGTATTATCCCTCCAAAAATATCACTTAAAAATCATATAA